>JAQGBB010001656.1:0-12796 GCA_034691745.1 Prismatolaimus dolichurus
CACAACTTTGCTGAACACGAAAAACGTGTCCGTTCAAGCAATAAAATGTTATAACTTCTGAAAGACTTATGTGAGCGTCACCCTTAACTTGGCTCGAAACCGATTCAAATAGAAAATAAATTCGGATTGCTATTTCGGCACTATATTAGCTTCTTGGCTTGCAGCATTATAACGCGTAGCATAATCATCGAACATTTTACACTGCTAAATGCGCCTTGAAAAACTGCACAAGTTTGCTGGCGATGAAATTTTTATACGCTTGCGTATTCAGAGGATAGAGCCGGAAACCCCTTTTGTCACCCAGTGTCTTAAGGTGAGAACTTGTTAATAGCCTGTAAAACCATGCATGTGCCGACGTTTAATGACGTGCAACACTCTAGTGTCGACGCTGAGAATAAATATAAATACCTTTTTCATTGATTCCCATAAGAAAGCTATCACCCATCAGAGGCGCACCTAGGTCGGTCTGGGTGAAGCAAAAATTTTTGGTGTCCAAAGACAGACAAAATTTGTTCGAAAGGGGCCATCCATCTATGACGTCGCGTAATAAGTGCCTTTTTTACCCCTCCCCTCAGTCACATAAACATAGCCTATCTTTTGCACATAACGTCATATTGATCCGACCCTTCTCCCCCAAACCGTGACGTCATAAATGGATGGCCCCAAAGCCCCTGCGCACAGCCCGCGTGAGATAGGTCTATTTAATTAGCTTCACGTGTGTCTTTCACAAAATGTAACGCCTTTTCCAACAGAGGTGACAGATCTTTGTATATAAGGTAGAGAATTGAGTGGGTGACTAATATTGGTTCGCTGGGCGTCAAATTACACTCACAGAAACAAACCTTGTTCGATTCCTCTGCGTAGCTGATCTTCAGCTT
The DNA here is from genome assembly GCA_034691745.1 of Prismatolaimus dolichurus. Lineage (NCBI taxonomy): Eukaryota > Metazoa > Nematoda > Enoplea > Triplonchida > Prismatolaimidae > Prismatolaimus > Prismatolaimus dolichurus. Next base: position 879 of record JAQGBB010001656.1, read on the forward strand.
TTCCATCGCCTCGATGAGCGACGTCATCGACTGAAGAATGTTCATGTAAATGACGCCTTGCTGTTTCGCTTGTTCCTCCTCGGAAAAGCCATTTCCATGCAAAATTCTAGAAAAAAAATCATTTTCAATTTACAGCTATTTTTAAAACAATTTTGAAGCCTGAACTATCTTGTGTACGCTTGATAATCTGCATTCTTCAGCTTCATAGGAGTATATCATGTTGGAACAATCTACACATTTGCAATATTTTGGTCTTTTTCGTTCCGATTCGATTCCAAGTTGATTGAATCGGATTCCAAAAATCATTGGCTTCGGGCCATACATTTATGACTTCACGTAAAAATTCGAATTTTCGGACCCCCTCCACCATCATTTTCGGCCGGACCCCTCCATCTCAAATCGTGACGTCATAAATGCATGTCCCCTTCGGCCGTCCGTAGGTATTTTCATGTTGTGTAAACGGGTGATTCTGGATCTCGATTTCTAGCAACAGCAAGGACCCAACGTTACTCACCGCATTTGTTTGAGTACCGTACTCTTTCCGCAGTCAGAAGCACCTGAAACGCAGAACAGTGAAGCTCGTTTCAAACGCTATAAAAGCAATGACTTTCGCGTCTTTTCTACCCAATAGCAACATCTTGATGAGGCTTTTATCCAACTTCAAGTCCCGTCGTAGCTGTGCTTCAATGAGATCGTTTCGAACTCGTTGCTCTTTCTCTTCGGGAAAGCTTGCGCCGTTTCCCATTGTAAGTCGCTGAACGACAGACGGCTTTACATTTTATCCGACTGGATAGCCAGAGTTTAGCGAGGGTAACCTTTTCTTCGGATTATCTCCGTGGCAACGTTTTTCTGAGGGGCAGGTGAATTCTTTAGAATTCGTTGTTTATCGTACCTTATGTAGCTTTGGCTTATTAATTAGAATGGGGCTAAATCAAGCGCAGGCAGCTGACTTAGCAAGACTTTCGCCGACTATCAAGCAGCATTTCGTCACGTTCTCCTGCATGGCTTCCGCTACTTTAGCACGCAGTGTGTTACAGTATCGGGATTGCTTAACTCGAACACGAATCGCAGCTGGTCATGGTACACTCCTCTATTGTTTGGAGGCTGGCGGACATGGATTTTGTAGCTTCCATGTCTCAAAAACAAACAGAACATTGATCAGAAATCGAATTTGTTACGATGCTGACACGAATTTGGCAGTGTGTGAGCAGCACACATATGACGTCACTTAGCAACCGTCTCTTCTAAAACACACACACACAGAAAGACAGACAGACAGACACACACACACACGCAGAATTCACGATTTACTGCAATATACACTTTCAGCCAGACCCTGCTCCTATTTAGACACTTTTAACGTGCGTGACGTCATATATGCGTGTCTCCTTGCTGTGCTGTGCTGCACAGTTTGGAAGCGTCTGCTTATGAAGTCATCGCCCTCAAAATTCAGACATCCTGATTAGTGGAAGTCGTTTCGAAAATACGCAAAGTTATAGAATATCTATGAGAGCTGAGGTTGCGGGACTCTCTCACTAAGTGATTGAAAAAGTGTAAGCCCAACATATTTTGGGATCGCGAGAACGACAGTTATGCTCTATTGATCACGGCGGCGCCAAACGGCCAGACAACTGCAAGGGTAATTTTCGCACTAGTCGTTCATTGTTTAACCAATTTTGGCAGATTAACACGCCGCGTGTTCCGCTGCTTGCAAATGAAGTTGTTGTCGACTCCAAAAGAAAATTAATTTTATCAAGCCGACAGACACGCCGCCTCGAAACCGCTCTACTGGAAACACTGGACGTGCAAGTGCGTCGCCCATAGCAAGTTGCAGGTCATCTATAGCTCCGGTGATCTCCGGTTCGTTGGGAAATCGTAATCGAGACGCAATTTGAGCTCAAACACCCGCACACAGCATTCCGAGTGACAGAGGGCAAGGGATCATGCAAAACCACGTGTTCTTAAAAATGATATTTTTTACCCTCCCCACACCCCCTCGTGTTCTTTTTTACGTGTAAGAAATATGCTATCTTTAAGACATAACGTGTTCTATTGGATCACCCCCCTTCCCGAACACGAATGTTAGGTTTCCGCAACCGCAAAGTGGCACCGTTTTCTACGCGCTGTTTATAGCACCCGATCCCTGGTCACGTGTTTGCGCAAAATACTAGCCAAGCCTCGAGAAGCACGTCACGTGTACGGCTAGCTACGCTGTCAGAGAACGTGCAATCGTAGAAAACGATATGTCGTCGTTGTGCTGCTTCTTGAAGCAACAATACGCTCGCTTTGTTGTATCGATGAGCGCAATTTGCTATTAATTTTACTTTTCAATTGTTTGCTTTTCATTAGCTGATCTTTGTGCAAGAGGAGAAAACCGAGCACCCCTCAGTCATTGAAACCGGTGTCGTTGACAAACATGAAGCGTATATGATGTGATGACAGTTTTTTCTGAATCTTTCAACGCATGAGAAATGGCTTTTCAGCGAAACGTAGTCCAGCTATTTTTCTCGAGTTTCTCGTTTCAGCTATCGGAATGGTAAGTAGACCAGGCCAGGTGTAAGTGACGGTGCAGCTTCACTGCATCCGCCTTTGAAAAGCGTTCATATTTGTCTGCACGTCTGGATGGTTTGTGTAAGCTGAAGAAAGTAACCTTTCTACGGTAAAGGCGTACTGTATTTGTCATGCCGCAGTGAGTGGGACGTCTCAGTGTGTGATTGAGAAATTAAAAAACTTAATTTACTCATGAAAATTGAAAATTTTCAAGCTTGCTCGCATATCGCCTATAGTAACTCATATGTGAAAAATTTAAATAGCATTTTAAGTTTTTACTTTGATGACAATTACGGGCTTTGGCCTCAATGAAAAACAACGAAATTTCTGTTCGATTGCCAGATTAAAGAAATAATCGTTGGCCAAATGAAAATTTAAAATAATTTTTAGGTTTCTCACATAATTTTACTATAGGCAATATGCAGTGAGCAAGCTTGAAAAATGTCAATAAATTGAGTTTTTTAATTTCTAATTTTTAATTTGAAAATTTTTAATTTAATTTTAATTTTAATCACACACTGAGACGTCCCAGTCAGTGACTGAGGCGAATCACTCACTGCGGCACGACATTCATCACCTTGTGTGCAAGTAGTGAGTAACCAGATGGAGTGCCAAAGTTCACTTTAGACGTGACGTCACGTCGTCCATCCCCTTTCTGGATTCTTTCAGATTGAAATGACGAACGCAGTTGAGGACCCGAAGCATCGCCCATCACATACTACGCAAAGACCAGAAAGGTTAGACTAGGGGTGGCCAGAATTTTTGGGCTTGGGGGCCACTTCTAACACATGAACATAGGAAAAATACCAAACGAACAATTTTTGACCCAAAGGGCCGAATGCGGCCTTTGGCCCCTAGATTGCCCGCCCCTGGGTTCAAAGCTTTTTACATCAATGACAAGGCTGCAAACCAAAATTTCAGAGTCACATTGCGAAAGCGTTTCTGCCGCGAGACTGGCGTTTTTGGCCTCCACCTCTTCAAGCACAAGCGCAACGTGGTCGAGACAGTCTTCTGGCTTGCGCTCATCGCTCTCTTCTTCGTCGCAACAGTTCGCGACATCGTCATCCTCGTTGAAGCATACGCAAGTGAAGCAACCGTTTCAGCCGTAAGCTTCGTCAAGAACAAGACAATCACACTCGCGGTATCGCCCTCGATTTTGCTCTACTACAACAACAAGACGTTCCAGATTGAGGAAAACGAGACCGACATTTGGGCAGAGGTCAAAACATTCCTTGCGCAAAAAGAGTTCAAAAATTTCACGTTCAAAGAGACCCATTTTGCGATCAGTGTCGCCGGCTTTCTTTTGACTCAAAGCTCCCAACAGAAAGGAGTCGATCTAACTCGAAATGCACCTTCAATTATCAACGAAGTTTGGCAATACTACACCCTGAACGCATCAATCGATGCCGGTGAGCTTCTTCAAATCCTCGGAAATGATTACTGCCGACGAATGAACTTTTCCGTTGAGTTCTTCGGTTACAAAAGTGACGACGGGTACAGTAGCCGTTGGCGTTACCACTGCGACCGTATGCAAACCGTTCACGTGAACAACCTCGGTTTTTCTTACAAGCTCGATGAGTCGATCACGTTCAGCAACAATCTCGAGTACATCGAGATATCTGGTGATGTACTCACAGATTTCAACGGTGCCGCCGGAGAACTTTCTCTTTCTGGTCACGCACATACGAATCGTGAACGTCTGGGGGAGTCGACACTCTTCTTCAATAGTGACCAAATGGTCTGGAAGGGTATCTCTGTGGCGGGCATGTTTCGGAAACTCGATCGTCGAACGGCACCGTGTTCTGCCGCAGGCGATGACGAGTACGATTGTATCGAACGATGCCGAGGAAACACGTACTTTCTGAGCTGTGGAGCCTGGCCACTCTACTATCTTCCGCATGCTCCGAATGGGAGTGTCTCCGTTCGAATCAATAGCTTTCTCGGCTGTTCGCCACGACTCGATAGTTGTGAGACCGTGTGTTTGCCCGACTGCGATGAGACGCACTTCTCGTTTAACAGCGAGTTGGGAGCGACGGGGATGTCGACGGGAAGGACGTTTAGGTGTTTGATTTTTCCAACCTCTCTCTCTTATCAGCTTTTTGAGGAGAATTTGATGATGAGTTGGCATGATCTTCTGTCGGCGATTGGGGGCACATTTGGTCTCTATCTTGGACTCAGCTTCACTGCTTTGATACATCTACCCGTTTTTCTGTTCTCCGAGCTGCTTGCGGCGGCTTTGAGAAAGATGAACATTTGAGAGCTTGGAACTCACCGTTGGATTTTCTGGAACGTATTCGTAGTGCATGCTTTCATGCTTTGCGCTACCAAATTTTCCAAATGAACATCGACCACCCTTTATGGTCATCATTCATCGAGAAATTTAACTCGGTTTTAAAATAAAAGTAGTTTCCAAAAGGATTGATGTTTGCAATTACAAGCCGTCAAGTGCGGTTATAGAAGTCGGAAGTTATATTTTTGAGGGGTCTTGTATGTTTGACTCATGTCTGTGACCAGTAGAACGAGCTTCCATAAAAGGAGTCCAGAGCTAGGGAGGGGTGGGGTCTGGGAATTCAAATTTTTTGCGGACATCTCCTATATTCAGCACATAAATGTCCAGACAAGCTTGGGGGGGGGGGGGGGGGGGGGTTTAAAAAATTCAAAATTTCTCGAACGTCTTTTATGGAAGGCCCCTAATTGTCGAATTTGCATTGGAACTTTGAAATTTGAAGCAATCGGGACCAACTTTTCCTGTGTTTCGATGTCGATCAGGAAACCTATACAAGGAAACCTAGGTCACAGGCGTTTTCCGATCATCCATATATGACGTCATCTAAAAATTCAAACTTTTTGACCCATCCCTCCCCGTCACCTCGCTTAACATATAAACATAAGCTATCTTTTACACGTAGCTTCACCTTTCACAAAAAGTTTTTAAACCCACCTCCCCCTCACAGATGACGTCATATGTGGATGCGCCCCATAGACGCGTCTGATTCGGCTTTGTCTTCCTTACAAATGACTGGGGTCAAGACACAAACAGTAAAACGACTGACTGCTGGAACACGACAATACAGAGTAATGAATAAAGCATGTTTGTTTGCTCGGTCAGTTTTAGCTCTCCATACGACAGCTCAACAATTGGACAAGATGTCGGCCGAACTCTTCGGCCTCATCTTGCCCGATGAAGACGAATTTGCTTCCACCCGTCACTTGCTCGAGATACTGCCTAAAAGTTAAATAAAGACGCACATGTTTGCTGGTCAGTCACCGATCAGCCAGTTTCCAGACAGACCTGTTGTTCAGCTTTGGCAGCCCCACGGCGTAGATCGGAATGCCCATTTTATGCACGAGAGGATATGCGATGGGGACAGCGTCATCCTGTGAGTAGCCGTCGGTCAGAAGGACCACGACGGCGTCGTTAGGGGCTGTTGGTGACGCTTTGCGAGAGTCCAACAAAGCTTTCGCTGACTCGAGCGTTTTGCCGAGAGCCGTTGTGCCTACAGGCGGGGGAGAAGTCAACAATGCAAGAATCGAGTTGATCGAATCGGGTGAAGTTAGGGTTGGCAAATCCTCGGGGATCCACGAATTTCCCCCTCCTGTCTAACACGTATAAATGTGACCAAGGCATAAGTTGGTCAAAAATATTTTGATCACTGCCCATGATAGCGTAATTGAGATAGCACCAATAATAAAGTGGAATTTGAAGCTAATATTTTACACCTCAACGCAATTTTTCACAAAAATTTCGTTGTAAAGGCACTTTTTTTATCGTAAAAGAATTTTCATTGAAACCAATCCCCGGGGATCCCCGAATGCCAACCCTAGTGAAGTGCATCTTCTGCATGCGTCGAAGATGTAGTTGCAAAGTCGAAAGTTGTGCAAAGTGAGTTTGTTCACAAAGAGAGGACGACGAATGAATGTGCAAAGGGACATCTCCATTGATCGCTAATTGTGAACTAACTGCATGGTGCTTTTGATTGAAAGTGATCAGAAAATCAAGAAACAGTGGACAACATTTATGTATACCACGCTTTCCTCCAATGTCGTTGATCTTTCGCAATGGATCGTTTGCTGCAAAATTGACTCGTTTCAGACCTGATACACTATGTTTTGAGCGACGTGTCCTTCGTTTTCATGAACTTATTATTACCGTTGCGTTAACTTTGAAAAATACCGAAAGGCGAATGCGCTGATGCAAACATTGCTTTGTTTGAGCAAAAAACAGAAACGTCGGCAAAGCCGAAAAATGCATTTGCTGGAACATGTCCTTGAAAAGTTACAGTCCAATGGCCATACATTCTTCTTTAGCCACCGAATCAATCATCGTACACTTTTTTGTAAAAAGAGAAAAACAAAAAAGTTTGCGTCCGGCCGGGGATCGAACGCGCGACCTTCTGTTCGTCAGTGCATGCATTACATGATATCGCAGTGTTCACAATTTGTTTTCGACACACCGTTCGGAGCATTGGACAGCTCAGAGAGTAGCAAAAGGGCCATCTATGGATTACATACATACGTTTTACTTTTGAAATTTTTAAAATCCGTTGAGAAAAATTAAAGTTACTGCCTGAACTCACGGACTCACATGCGAACATGAAAAGGTACTGGGGGATTTGGGGATTTTTCAAATTGACCAGTTAGCTATCCTTTGCTTACGCGCTGCGCTTCAGAAGATGCAAAAACGAATAATAATAATCTCCCTTATCCGACGCCTCACCCCCCCCAGGCCTTTTCCCTTCTCACCTGTAGCATACTGCAGCTGATCAAGTGCATCGATAATCTCCGCATTCGTCCTGTACGCATCGAATCCAAACTCCGTGCGTTGCAACCTTGGTCCAGCGAACTGTATAAGCGCCACTCGATGCCCACTCTTCCCACCAATCTCAATCTGTTGTACAATGCTCTTCACATAGCTCTTCTCAGCCGAGAAGTACTGTCGAAGACTTCCCGAACTGTCGACGAGGAAGAGGATGTCCATCGAGCAGCCTAAACGAAATGAATTAGCAGGCTAACATCGACTACATTGCTTTATCTCTCAGCACGTTTTCGATTCTTGAAGTAGATCGCGCCATCCTTGCTCTCCGCCCGTGCGACCTCCTCCGGTTCCTCGCTATCCCCGTCCGCTTCAGTCGGCTCTTTCGCGCCTCGACGATCGAGAAACTTGTTGAGCAAATGCGTCGTGTTCGACTTCCGCTCTCCCTCCTCGTCGACATCATTCGCGGTGTCGTTTGACGCATCGTTGAAGTTAGTTTCGACCGATATCTTGAACCCACCGTGGTGGCCTCTTCGTCGTCCTGCGTTCTCTCTCGAAGAAGAATGGCGTCGTTTCGTCGTTGTTTCTGGGCGTTCTGACTCGACAGTCGTTTCTACCGGAGGGGTCGATGAGCCGGCAGTAACGACGTAGCTTGTCGAAAGGACGACATTAGGTAGCGTCGATGCTTCGGTCGATTTTTCAGTCGTTGTCGTTATTGGTTCTGGAGTCGTCGTTTCCGGAACCGTTGTCGTTGTGGCCTCCGTCGTGGCTACGGTCGTTTTGGCCTCCGTCGTGGCTACGGTCGTTTTGGCCTCCGTCGTGGCTACGGTCGTTTTGGCCTCCGTCGTGGCTGTGGTCGTTGTGGCTTCTGTCGTGGCTATGGTCGTTGTTTCCTCAATTTTCGCAGCTGTAGTCGTCGATGGGCTTTCGGGCGTCGGCCGATTCGTCGTCGTAGAACACCACGAGTTCTCCTTCACGGCAGTGTAGAACATTTTAAAGAGATCATTCTTGAGCTTCTCGATATCCTCGCGGACATAAAGCTGAGCAGGTGCCCCAGCGGTATCAATTAATTCAGGAAGGTAGCCATCCTCAGCGAGACTAGCGACGAAGAATTCAACGCCACGTCGACGCAATTCTCTTGCGATCGTCACCGAATCATCGAGGGAAACTCCATCGGTCATGAGAACGACGATTCGCTTCAGCGTCTCGGCGCCATTCGATCGAGTTGACGTGTTCGAGAAAAGGACGTGTTCGGTACTCACAAGTGCGGAGCCCGTTCGCGTCACGCCCGAACGGTACTGCATTGATCGGAGATGCGCGAGAACTGCCGACTTTGATGCGTAGCGATCGAGAGTGAACTCAACGATCGGGAAGCCCGAGTACTGGATCGCGGCAATACGTGCGCCTTGTGTTGGATCGATGCCCGGAAGGAGGTCAACGATTTCTGCTGCGAGTTGACGTTGGGCGTCGTAGACACCTTTCACACTGCCCGATGTGTCGATGACGAAGACGAGGTCCACCATCGGATGGCATGGCGCACTTGCGTCAACGTCTTGAGCGGAAAATAATCGGATTGTCATGTTATCAGATCGAACCACCGATGGCAAATTTTGACAAACTGGTCAAGTGGTGGAAAATTTGTGTATGCTCTGGTGGCTGGGTGGTTTTAGCCTAATTTAGCCCATCGCGTAAAATTTTTTAGTGGGGAGTTCGATTTGATAAAGATAATATTATTGCATAAATGATTAAAATTACGGAGTTAATGAAATTGATGAATTTTGCAGATACAAGCAGTAGGTTGTTTGGAATCAGGGAAGCTTTTTACCTGGAGTCGCGGCTACATAAAAGGCACCGAGAAGGAGAAGAAAGCAGACCTAAACGAGCCTGGATTTGAGACAGGTCGTCAAGCGAGGAAATGCCCATTTGTCACTCACCGACGACGACCCCAACCGGGTCGAGGACGTCATATTTCCCGTTCGTTCGTCTCCGACCTGAAATTTTTAACACAAATGTTCTCTCACATTCTGTCCGATTGGAGTGAGAAGAAAATTCATCTGCGAGGATTTTTCCGACAATTTTCTCCTCTATATCGATTGCACAATCGGTGTGGCGTAACATTCGTTCGCGCAAGATTGAGGGAGATGATTGTCATCGTGTCGCAGATCTGAGACTTACCTCTTCGACCTTGAGATATCGTCGCACTTAGGCACGATGCAGAGAAGTAAAGTAAGGTAAGACGTGCACCTGATTCTCCAAATCTCACAGGGTAAAGAGAGAATTGCGAACGGTCGGTCTTCTTGGTGCGGCGCGGCGGAAGCCCGACGAGAAAGTAGACCACGAGACAATTACGTAAGAGTGGTGTGGGGTGCGTCTATTGTCCATTTTGTTTTTGACACGTCGAAGGAAGTGGTCGGTTTTCGATGAAAAACGGCCACCCCTTGCACGCCCTGCGGCGGAGTTGCGCAACAAAACCGCCTCTTTTTTACGTCGCTCAAATTTGTGCAGAATGAGGCCACGTTGTTTTCCTTTTATTCTTCTCCGTTTGGCCTGTCAAGTGACAGAAGCAAAAGTTACGGTTGTTGTAACAAATGATAATTACGCGGCTGTTCTAGTTGTACAACGCGAGTTAAATGGGTGAAATTTCCTATCTAAATATTGTTTAGGTACACTTTCTTCTAAAGGATCCGTCAAAAGTCGACAGCGTGGCCTTGTTTAGACTGCATACGTTCTTCTACATGAAAGCGGAAGGCGCGTGGCTAGACGTTACGTACGCGTTACGTGACATTGTTGAAGGCTCATAGCCTTTATAGGTTTCCTATTGACTTTTCCGGACGCTTTAGCATCATGCCGGAGGGCGCAGCGCGGAATAAAAGGACAGCCATACGGTCCAACTGAGATTATCCCCTAGCCACAAAGTTAGCGGACGTTGTGAGTAACTTGCCAATTGAAGGGCCTTCCGAACAAATTTTTTTTAAATATTTTCTACAAGAGCGCGAGGAAAAACGTAGTACGGTGACAAATCGTGGCCTTCACTTTTTCTTTTGCTTTCACGTTTTTATTTGCCACAGGCAGGACGCATTTCGGCTTTCAGCCATTATACTTGTTCTGAGAACGAGTACATCTGCGGTGGAGCGGAGTCGCGAAGAAACATTTTGAGCAGAAAATCTTGTGAAGCAAACAGCATGCAGGGGGGTGCTTTCCTAGTAGGACTCATAGACAGAAACTAATCAAAAACAAGTAGTTTTGGCGATTTGCGCTCATTTTGCGCAATGTTCAAACATTTAGCGAGCGGCAGAAAAATTATAAAATTGGATGAAAATTGGATGGTTGTATGAATGATCGTCGAGCAAGTTTATAACAATTTTGTGTGTTCAAATCGGCAGAAAAAATTAAAATAGAATAATTTTCCTTTTTCTTCTCGTACCCTTCGAAATTTTCTTTTTCTCTTCCATTTTCTTTACAAAAAACCGGAAGGAAAATTAATTTTCCTTTCTCTTTAAATCGCTAGCTAAGACGCGCTTTGTGTTCGCCTATGCAAATGCCACCGGGTCTAATTTTTTATTTCCATTTATTCAGCGGGAACATTAGGGAGGGCCTAAACGTGTTACGTATTGGGCTACGGAGTGGGATTCCCAACTTGTCAAAAGTTTGGACTACTCCCCCTCTCGCGGTCGGATTTTCCCCGGTTTGAAATTTTTCAAAATTTTTCTAGTGCAAACTTTTATCGCCGCTTTTACCGTTTCGCCGTTTCTGTCGTAAATTCCTTCACTGGTCTGGTTCTACAGTGCAGCTTGTCTGTGGTGCACCTCGCCCATCAATGAATCCCAACTGCGTTAAAGGCAAAAATGTTCCAGATGTTCCAGCTCATGGACGGCTGGTCCTCGACCTTAAACCGCGATTTGACCTATATTGTCCATAATGAAAATTACAGCCGTATACGCTTCTTGCTGCTGGTGCTAGTTAGCAGCACGGTTGCCACCTGTGCCCCGACTCGGGGTTTTGTACCGTACCCCGTACCCTGAGCCGCCGGGTGTCCTCGGAGTGCAAATACCGAAAGTTTTTATTCGCAGAAAAATGCAACTGCTGAGTAAAAGGAGTGCTTTCTTGCATCCTGCCAGATGAGCGAGCGAGCGAAGAAAAGAATGCCTACAGGTCATACTTATAAAATTCTCCTATCGCCCTCAGTCTCCCCTAATTCCTCCCATTCCCCATCGAATCCTTTCAATCCCCCAGCGGATAAAAGTTAGTCGACATTGTGAGCAACTTTCCAATGGTAGACGCCAACTTGCCAATGGTATCTACCAATTTGCGAATGGTATAAAAGGTTTGGGGGGCGAAGCTCCCTGAAAAAATTTGTTGTTTTCTTTTACAAGAGAGGAACAACGCAGTGCGGTGACAAATCGTGGCCTCCTTTTCTTTGTTGCTTCAACAACTTATGTGCTGGCGTTTTTTTGTGAAACGGCAGGATGCTTTTTCGGCGTTGCCGATTTACTTGTTTTGTGTATTCGGTATTCAACCATGTTGTGTTAGTCGCGTGATACTCGCCGCCATCCTGACATCCACACTCACCCGGAGCGACGCATTTTCCGTCGCTGAGAAGCAAACCGGCGTCGCA
>JAQGBB010001657.1:0-12795 GCA_034691745.1 Prismatolaimus dolichurus
GGCCGATTATGATATCATAAAAAGGGATGGTCCGCCAAATTATGACATTATGATAGGGGGAGGGGGAGGGTGTGTGTAGATTTTTATGATATCATAAATGTACGACCCCTAGCTGTACCTGTTTCGTATTACATGTGTTATCGCTTTTGAAAAAGTGTGAAAGTTGTAACCGTGTTAACAACTTCCAATCGGCCGCACGCGAATCGCCACCGCGCGCTAAAGCGAACTAATCGGGATGAGCGAGATAGTGGCTGAAAGCTGCGGCGATGACGCATTTTAAAATTGTGTAAAGACTGCCCACAGCATCACAATGGCTTTCCAAAAACCGGTTTTCCAAAAAGTGGGGCAAGTTACCTTTTTTTACCCTAGGTGTGTGTGTGGTCACAGATGACCGTATTATGGATCGATATTTTCAAGAAATTGATCAATAACCTGAAAACAACCATATACGTATGCACGCAGGCTTGATCGACTTGCGCTACTCTGACAGCGTAACCTACATCAATGACAACACGTGGAGTGCAATCGGCGTCGAAGTCGTCTCAACCTACACGGCCTACAACAACAGCGTGAACCCCTGTCAGGCTCAGTCGGAGGCCGAGTGTGCAATGAACTGCCTGATCAAGACTCGGCTCGCATCCCCCGACGCGTGCTGGCCTCTCGTTGCATTCCGGCTGCTCGGCACTAATGCACCGGCGACACCCATCTGCAACCGCGCCTATTCGCCCACAGAGGCGGCCGCTGACAGCGCCGCCGACCAGACGCTCAGCCGATGGTACACGTGCCTGTACACGAACTGTGCGTTGCGCCCGTGCACGCAGATCGCGTACCAGTTCAAGCCGGAGACATCGGGGAGCGCCGTGGGAATCACGGTGACCATCTACGGGAGCAAGTTAGTCTATCCGGCCTATCAGGAGGTGCCGCTCATGGACTCGGTTACCTTTCTGGCTTCCCTCGGCGGCGTCTTGGGTGAGCTTGCAAAAGGGACACTAGCCGGGAATAAAGTGGCAAGGGGTACCCCTTACTAAAATTTTTCAGAGGAAAATATGGTCGGAAATACACAAAAAGTGGGCGTTGCAGAAAAATTTCGACCAGTTTTGCTAGGTCGAAAAAAGTTCATTGGTAATTCGGGGCACTTTCAAGCATTTGCCCCAATGGTGGTGAGAGGCCCAGGTGGGCGGCAGACCCAAACTGCCAGCCCTAATTTTTCTCGAACTCTTTCCGTACAGGCCTATGGATCGGAACGAGCATAATCGCCCTCTTTCATATCGCCGGCTATACGGTCACTTCGATCATTATCGTGACGCTGAAACGCTTCCGCGTGAAAGAAGCTATTGCCACCAAGACTTGAGATAAGCGGCAGTAGCTGCAAAAGTTGCACCACCTAACTTCTTGTGGATCGCATTTTATGGTTGTTGCCTTAACGATTTATGCGTGTGTCATAAGTGGTGAGAAAACCTACATAACGTGCCTACTAACCTATACATCAGGGACGGCCAAACTGCTAGCCACAAGTGGCTAAAAAGGATTGCAAGTAGCTAAAAAATATTTGATCAATTCCTGAAACAAAAATGAAAAGTTTTTAATTCTCAGGTTTTTGACAGAATAACGAAAAATTTCAGCGCCATTTTCGGCATTTCATCAACTAACTACTCACTGTCGTGAGTTCTTACGTGCAAGAGCGTACTCAAGTTCCAAAATTTGTCACGGCGTTGATATATGCATGTGCACTGGTGTGCTCGCTTGCAGTAAAAACTTGAAAATTAAAAAAAAAAATTTTTGATCTATTTGTACCAGTTCATAGCGATTGATGAGAGATAGTTCAAATCTAGTGTCCGTTTTGGCGCTCCTATCTTCCTACACAGAGTTAGCGACGTTCAAAATTTGGAACCACCAGATGCGTTTTGGCCCTGTCCAAACGGTGTTAAAAAGTGGCTAGCGGCCAGACAAGAATTCAAAATGTGTCAAGTTGTGTGCTGGAGGGCAAAATTTGAACAGAAAAGGCTAATTTCTGAACGTGTCCAAACAAAGGGGCCATGCATAAAGCACGTCTTGAGAGGGGATGGGCAAAAACAGCACAAACGAGCACGAAAAGTGGTGGGAGCCCTGAGAAAAGCACGTGCTCAATTTTTCAAGTTTTGCAGGAAAAAAAATTTTTAATTAAGATTTTTCAAATTTGGATTTTTAGCACTTGGTTCAGACAGCAGATTAATCATAATTTCAGATTGCGGCAAAAGAAATTTAGGAAAAGTTGGATGAACAGCAGTGATTTTTCAAGCGCAACAGCAAATTCTTTTGCAAAAGGGGTGATACACAATTTACGTAAATGGGTACGGGGGAAGGGATCGGGCCAATGTTTACGACATGTGCAAAAGATAGAACATACCTAACACATAAATTTGTTTACGAGGGGGGAGGGGGAGGGTCGAAAAATTCAAATTTTTCGTTTACGTAAATTGTGTATCGCCCCGAAAGTGCGGACAAGCGCAGAGAAAATGTGTCGTCGCCGTGACATCAGACCTCGGTTCCACTTGTGTCAAAGGGGTGGGGTCGAAAAAACACGTGCTCCAGGGGGGGTGTCCGTGAAAAAAGCACGGTCAAGAACGAAGGGGGTGTGGGGATCAAAATCCCATTTTTTCGAGCACGTGCTTTTTGCACGGCCCCAAAGGCAAAATATGTGACATGTCGTGTTTAAAGTGAAGACTGAAAAGTGCATTAGGTTGAATACTTTTAGGCGGAGCTCCAGAGCCAGACACGCAAAAAGTGCTGGCTATTTCACTGTGCCATAAAGTTGAAATGAGACGCGCCAAATTGGCAATTTGGAGCGCAAAAATCGATGCGAAATGGAAAAATTTTAGCCTTGAAGCAGAAACTCGCACTAGCCATAAAAAATTTTTTGGACGTACGTTTTGGCCCGACTCCCCCCCCTTTCCTGTCCAGAAATGTCCACTTTTACAAAGGTTTCCCTCCTCGGCTCGGACGTCTTTTATGGAAGGCCCCTATGCTTATAGATTTTAAACAGAGTTGCCAGCATGCTCCAAACTTCTCTAGCGTTGGCCTTTTACACTTTCACAGGACGAGGACAATATTTTCAAGATATGTAGACTCGTTAGCATTTGCAGCAATTCAGGCTTTTTCCACCCATGTGCAGTGCCAACATAGGTTTGCAAGAATTAGCCAGACGATGTGTGCGTGTCATAACTTATGGCTGACGAAAACGTTCTCCAAGCAGGCAAGTCACTCCTTTCCTCGAACGAAACCTTCAAGCATCTCAAACGCCATCTCCGGCTGCTCTTCTTTCAGCAGCTCCCAATTGTCGGTCTGGATGACGGCCTTGGCGCTTGTCGCGAAAAGCTGACGACATTCGGCCTCCAGCTTTTTCAGATTCCAGAAACTAGCAACGTGGTAGAGCCAGCTGACATTCTCGATGTTGAGCTTTCCTTTGAGATGCTCTTCACAGTGCTGCGTCAAGCCCGGCGTCTTGTAGATGTCGGCGAGGTGGAGCAAGTTGAAGGAGAACTCGTGATCCACCACGCAGGAGCCCGTGTAAAAGAAGTCGAGCATCGCGTCGACTGCTTCGATGCTGACGCCAGCCAGGTCGACCTCGCCTTGCGTCGCATCGCGCCAGTCGTCTTCAAACTTTCTCGCGAAGATGGGGGATTGGGCGCTGAGAATATGACGATGAACGGCGAAACGCTTTCCGTTGACAACGATCGTGAAATCATACTTTCCGTGATGATTTGGATGACCTTTGACGGCTACTCTTAGCTTATTCGTCAGAAAGAATGGAACAAGATTTGTCGTTGTAAAATGACCTAAAATTTTTGCACAGATATCTCATACTCCAACTTCACTTAGGTTTAACTCTAAAATAGTTGTTTAAGAGCCAAATTAGCTTGATGAGCAGCTGCTGCGTATAAGCAACAAGTTCCCCATTCCAGCTTACGTGTTTGGGTTTGAAGGGTCACCAGCGGTGAACTCGCAGTTCGCTGCCACTGAAAACGCACCGCTAATGCCCGCAGGGGAGCAACCTAAAATTGTGAGGAGTGACCACGGTTGTTTTGTATAGGTATAGCTTACTGCTCGAACGGCGGTCAGACGTGCGGCCATACGAGATTTTATGCTCCGATCCGATATAGCATGTTGAGTTGATGATGTGTATTGCGCAAGATTGTGCTATGCCGGCCTCTCGAAGCTGCTCACGTCGCCCCTCATCGCGTGTTTATCGCGGTGCCCAGACATACATTAATCAATACATGCTTACGTGCTAGTGATGCTTACAAGTCACGTGCCTGTTAGGACATGAAAAACGTAGCACCGCTGCAGCACATGCTAATCGCCGATATATCTCCAGGGGGGTATGTACGCCGCGCGAGAAAAACATCTTTCCCTTCTTTTATGATGTGCCTTCTCTGCCTATCCGCATGTAAACGTAAACACGCCCATGTGCAGGTACATTAGCTTGAACAAGACGTAGTACTCAAATTTCTCATTGTCATCACTTTTGGCCGAAGCCATCCCACCTCTACGTAAGTGACATCATATGCGCAAGTACCGCTGTCAACGAAAGTGCATCTACCAAAACCATACGTTTAAAAAACTAAAGTTAAGACGTCAAGACTGCTGACGGCTTTCAGAAAACAAGTGGACCGGCTAAAAGCCGAAGTGCATCCTGTCTATGGCAAAAAACGTGGGCAGATTTTTTTTGCAGCAAGAGAGACAAATGTGTCAAAAAACTAATGTTTGTGAGGAGGCTTTGCCTCTCGTATCCCCTACCATTAACAAGTTAATGCCTACCATGGACAAGTTGCCCACACTGTCCACTAACTTTTGTTGACGGAGGGATAAGGGGGATAGGTGGGGGATAAGGGAGCATAGACGCCGTTACGATTTTGGTTGGGGAGAGTCCCAAAACTTTGTCGGCTTATAACTCTGTGTTGAAACGCAGGACCGACAAACGGATGGTAGATTTCAACTCCTCTCGTCAAGCGCTACACCAGTGGACCACTTTGGTGGAAAAAAGCTAGTTTGGTAACAGATTTTCTCCGTAAAAACTTTATTTTATTTTTTCCTTTTTTACATCCGCGATGGGGGGAGTTCGGACTCCGGGGTCTCCTCTCGTAACGGCGCCGCCCATGGGAAGAGATAAGGGGGATAAATGGGGGATAATCCTCGTCTGATCAGTTAGCTATTCTTTTCAATCAATCTGTCAAGCTGTCCAATCAAACACAAATCAGACCGGTTGTGTATCGAAGAAGGCGTTAAGCTGCAAGCAGATGTTTTTAAGCACAACTGCACGCAAGTCAGCGTTGCAAAAACTAAAGCGTTTTTTCTTTGGACTTCGTGTTCCCAGCAACTTTCATAAATGAGCCTGCGGTTGTGTGTCGAAAAGGGCGTTGAGCTGCAAGTGGATGTTGCCAAGCACAACTGCACGCAAGTCAACGGTTGTGAAAATGAAGCGTTTTTTGCTCGGACTTGATTTCTTAACAAATAACCTTTACAAATAAGGCTGCAATTGTGTATCAAAAAAGAGCGTTAAGCTGCAACCAAATGTTGCCAAGCACAACTGCACGCAAGTTAACGGTGAAAAAATTAAAGCGTTTTCCTTTCGGACTTGTTAAGTTCAACAACTCTGACAAATTAGGCTGCGGCTATGTATTGAAGAGAGCGTTGAGCTGCAAGCAGATGTTGCCAAGCACAACTGCACGAAAGTCAACGGTTGCGAAAATTAAAGCGTTTTTTACTTGATTTTTCTAACAACCCTCACAAATGAGCGTGCGGTTGTGTATCGAAAAGGGCGTTTTGCTTCAAACAGATGTTGCCAAGCACAACTGCAAGCAAGTCAACGGTTGCCAACTTTGAAGGGTCTTTTTTTGGATTTGATGTTTTTTACAATTTTGACAAATGAGACTGCGATTGTGTGTCGAAGCCGGCGTTAAGCTGCAACCTTATTTTTTTCCGCGCAACTGCACGCAAGTCAAAAGTTGCAAAAATAAAAGCGTTTTTTTACTTGATTCTCCCAACAACCTTTACAAATGAGCCAGCGGTTGTGTATCGTGACGGCGTTAAGCTTCAATAAGGTGCTGCCAAGCACAACTGCACGCAAGTCAAGGGTTGCAAAAATTAAAGCGTTTTTTTTCTGATTTCATCTCTCATTTCATCATACTTGTCTTCATAAAACCAGCAACTCGCTACTTCGTCCTTTGCTCAAACTTGTATTGTTCGCATGCAAACTTTTAGGAAATTACACTACAAATTGCAAAAAATGTCGCGTGAGCAAACACTTCTGAGCCTACTCGAGCCGACGATAATCTCTCCACAACCGGGCGTGAAGTGCGCGCAACTACTGCTTACATTGTTCGCAGGTTCCGGTTCAGTTGGACTCGGCAATCGACGTCTAGAAGTCGAATCTAATTCTCGTTTTTTTTTCTCGAAAAGCTGCTGCAAAAAGTAAACCAGTCAAAAATGAAAGCCGCTCTTCTCTTCATCCTCGTCGATCTCTGCCACGCGACATGTCCTGGTCCTGCGGTGAACTATCGCGAGGAGATGCGTCAGCTCATCCAGGGCCTCAACACCGTATTCCCGAATTTCGCGCTCGTCGCGAATGGCGGAGCCGATCTGCTGACCGCCCACGGTACCTCGGGTGAAGTGCCAATAAGTAACTTTGCGCGCTCGATTCGCGGTGTGATGAAAGAGAGCCTCTTCTTCGGCTCTCCGAACTTCGATCAGCCGACGCGACAGTCGTCGGATGTGCGTGACTCCATCGCGAATATGAAGCTAGCAAAACAGCTCGGAATCCAGGCGTTCGAAATCGACTACTGCACATCTCCATCAAATATTGATCGATCGATTCAGAGCAACACGCAAAATGGGTTCATCGCGCTGCAAATACCGCTAAATCTCGACACAATACCGACGTATCCGGCACGACCCGTAGGCGAGAACGCGGCCGATGTGACAACACTGATGGCGGCGAGAAACTTCCTCGATATCACGAATCCGCCCGAATCGTATAGAACAAAGGCGAATTTCCTGCAGGTGCGATGCGATGGCAAAGTGTTGCCGAAAACCAAAATGACGGGAATCTTTTCAATTTAATTATATATATTATATTTATTTAATATTTAATCTTTTTGATTATTGAGTATCGTCATTTTCTCGATTTATCGCGTCGTTTACCCACTGCCTTCATGTCAAGGTACTAAAAAACACGAACTACGACATTCTCATAATCGACGAGGCCTACGACGAAGACTTCCTCACGTGGCAGGATCTCCAAAGTCTCAAGCGCAAGCAAAACGGCGGTCGTCGAATGGTGCTTGCGTACCTCTCGGTCGGAGAAGCCGAGCCCTACCGGTGGTACGCAAAGGGCTGGCGCGTCGGCAGTCCAAACTTTCTCGACAGCGTCAATTCGCAATTTGGAAGCTTTCGCGTAGGTTTCACTCAAAGCTTCGGTTTTTTCTCCAGCCGTTTAACCTCATTTTTCACAGGTCTGCTACTGGATGCCCGCCTGGAAGAGCATCCTGCAACAGTACGCTCAACGGCTTGTCACCGCTGGCTTCGACGGCGCTCTTCTCGACGTTTGCGACGCGTACGAGGTGTACGAAAACTAGTAGCCGTAGCCAAAATAAACGGAACAGTGTAGCTAGGAACGAAGTCGTGAATTGATGATTCAAGTGCATGTTAGAATATTTTTCTCGAATTTTCAACAAATGTTTCACAAGCAAAGTAAAACCGCCCAGCGGCGGAAGAGCATCCTGCCTGTGGCAACAAAAATCGAGGCGGATATACTAAATGTTCTGGAACACACTAGAACACTGTGGAACAGCTTGAAACATAGTGTACTGCGATGCTCTGGCCGTCCGCTAACTTTCAGTTTTTCAAGGGGGAGAGGGGGAGGTTTTCATCCAACCATATAGCTATCCTTTTGTACATACTGCGCGCTCTCGGCAGGATGCAACAATAACTCTGTAGTTAGCTACAGAAGCAATTGACGTTTACCAACCTGGTGAGGATGCTCAGCAGCAATGCTTATTACACGAAAAAGAGTACACACAAATGCATAATGCAGAAAACGGAATGGTCAATACGAAAAGGTCAGTGCACGAGTTAGAGTCCATCCAAGACGGACAGTAGCCTGAAATTAGCAATGAGTAGCTGTGCTATCATACCCGCATGTGCACAAAATATGTCAAAGCAGAGAGTCATCGTATACACGTAAGCACCAATAACAGCAACGCAGCTTTCCATTTCAGCTTCCAGAAATAATCAATTTTTGAGGTATACCAAAAGTACTCATTCGGAAAAAGCTTTCAACGATGAAAAAAGAAGCTAAAATGGACGCTTCATTAGCTGCACAGAGTTAGCTAAATGCATGACATCGTGCAGGAACGTCCATCCGTTCTCACTCCTTCGCCTGAATAAAGCTCTCAAGCAGCTCAAACGCCGACTCCGGTTGCTCCTCTTTCAGCAACTCCCAGCTATCCGTCTTGAGGACAGCCTTGACATTCGTCGCGAAAAGCTGCCGACATTCAGCCTCCAGCTTTAGCAGATTCCAAAACCGAGCAACATGATATAGCCATGGAACATTCTCGACATTCACCTTTCCGCACAAGTGTTCCTCGCAGAACGCGGCAAGACCTGGCACCTTGTAGATATCGGCGAGATGGAGAACGTTGAAAGAGAACTCGTGGTCGACGACACAAGCACCCGTGTAGAGGAAGTCGAGCATCGCATCGACTGCTTCGATGCTCACGCCCGCGATGGCGACATCTCCCTCACTCACGTGACGCCATTCGTTGTCGAACTTCGCAGCGAAGACGGGCGATTTCTCACCGAGCACTTGGCGGTGCACGGAGAAGCGCTTTCCGTCGACGATCACGGTGAAGTCGTGTGCGCCGTGGTGGTGAGGGTGACCCTTGGAGAAGCAGACTACCTTCTCCTTGACGAACTCGGGCTTTGTGTGCATCCAGCGGGGATGCTCCGAGTTAGCTGAAAGGAAAGATCAGCTAACTATCCGTGAACAGGTCCAGTATGCAGAGAATGGCGATAGCTAACTATTGTAATTTTCCGATTAATCACCTTATATAAAATATGCGCAAAAAAACAGATTTATCGGAAGCACCTGCTTGGAGCTTTGCCAACTTCTTTAATACCGTTTTCGTCACTTTTGACAGAGCCTTGGACTAAGTTTAGCCTTTAAGTATCAAGCACGCACGCAATCCAAAAACAGCAGGAGCCAAATAAAGCCGGGGATTAATCAGAAAATTATGGTAAATCACTGCCAATTTCGAAAAGAGACGTCCACATATGACGTCACTACAGTGGCCGGACCTGCTTAACGCACAAACCCAGGGCATCTTTAGCGCACACACACATCACTGGCTCAAACTCCCTCCATTGCAGACGTGACTTCATACACGTGTGGTATACGTCACATGCGTTCCCATAATTCTCAAGCAAAAAACAACCTGTGAACTTACTCATTTGAGCCTGCAGAATCAACGCATTGAAGCTTGGCTGCCAACCACGTGTCGTCATCAAGCGAGTCGGCGCCGACGATCGTAAAGAAACCATATTTCCGCACTTGGACATTATCGTTGCCGAGCGACGATAAAGCTAAACAAGCACACATAACGCAACTTTTACTGCATCATCCACGAAGAGCTGCAGATCTCTTACCTCTCGAACGACCATCAGACGTGTTGCCATTGCGACTACGATCGGATCTTCGCAGGATATGCAAGAGAGAGTTCCAGATAGAGAGAAATCTTCAACACGAGTATAACTTGTATAACCGCCTTGCTGCTCCGTTAAAGTGAGCCTAGACGAAAATATAATCAATACAACATGCGTACGTGCGCGAGACGAGAGGAGAGGCTTGCGTCGCTGCACTGCGCGGCGAGAAAAATAGCGAAAACGTTGTGTTGGCACAAAATGTTGCTGCCGTACGTGCGAAAATCTCATGCCGCTCTTGAAAGTGTACGTGACCGAACGAGCGATCAAACAGTCTACGACGATGATCAGTGCTTGGACCGTTTTGTTTCGTTTTTTGTCAACGTAAAAAGCGAAAATGCACGTCAACAGTCAGCAGTTTTGTTTTACGAAAGGCGGCGACTTTGATGATTTTTGCGGTTGACTGAGAAACATGATCTCGCGTATTTGACAAACAATACTTTGTGCAATCTTATCGAATTTCGAAAAGAGCACACAAATAAATCGGCAAAGCCGAAAAGGCATCCTGCCGTTTCACAAAAAAAACACCAGCACATAAGTTTTTGCAGCAAGAGAGAAAAAGGAAGCCACGATTTGTCTTTTCCTCGTACGTTTTTCCTCGCTCTCTTGTAAAAATTGTTTTTCGGCGGGATGCAAAAACGTCCCGATACTTCCGAATTCGATGAAAACAAAGCCTCCAGCGAACCCAACCTGGCTTGCCTTTACTCGTTCCCACACGCGTCAGTATTATGTACCTTTCGCCTTTGGCACAGCCTTCACTTTTTCGTGCTAACACGTGTCTGCGTTTATCTGCTATTTGCTCCCACACTCGTACGCTCAGCTGTGCTATGTGTACTAAATGTTTGCAGGAGCATCAAAATCACAACAACGAGATGACTGCCTTCTTCCGCTCCGGCGTTCGCCTACTACGCGGCTGCGTTAGCTTACAACCAGCCCACCGCAGTCTCATGCTTCAAGAGAACCACGGTATCCGCCTACTCGAGGACATAGGCATCGCCGTTCCCCGCTACGGCGTCGCGCGAACCCCCGACGAAGCTTACTCCCTCGCCGAGCAGCTCGGCGGTCAAGACTACGTCATCAAAGCTCAAGTGATAACCGGCGGGCGCGGAAAAGGCACCTTCGACAACGGCCTCCACGGCGGCGTCCAGTTCGTGTTCAACGCTAACGAGGTCCGCGAACGCTCATCTCGAATGATCAGCCACAAGCTCATCACGCGCCAGGCCCCCACCGGCGCTCACTGCCCTACAGTGATGGTCTGCGAACGCATGTTCTCCCGTCGCGAAATCTACTTCAGCATAACTATGGACCGTGAAAAGGCATGCCCTGTGCTCATCGGGTGTGCGCAGGGTGGGGTAAACATCGAGGAGGTCGCCAACGAAAACCCGTCAGCGATCATCGCCGAACCGGTCGACATCGAAGAAGGCCTGAAACCAGTGACGGCTCGATCGGTCGCCGAACGGCTCGGCTTTCGCGACGGCCAACTCGAGCAAGCTGTGACTATCATTCTCGGTCTCTACGACGCGTTCCTCAAGTACGATTGCACACTCCTCGAGATCAACCCGATGGTCGAAGATGTCCGCGGGAAGGTGTTCTGCATCGACTGTAAGATGATCGTCGACGATAATGCGGCGTTTAGGCAGAGGGCGATCTTCGAGCTCTTTGATCACTCGCAGGGGGATCCACAAGAAGCGCGGGCAGCCGCCGCCCACTTGAACTACATTCGCCTCGTTGGTGACGTCGGTTGTATGGTGAACGGTGCAGGCCTCGCGATGAGCACGATGGATATCATCAAGCTGCACGGCGGCGAGCCGGCGAACTTTCTTGACGTCGGTGGGGGTGCAACCGTCGCGCAAGTGAAGGAGGCGTTCTCCATCATTACCGCCGACCCGAAAGTACACGCCATCCTCGTGAACATCTTCGGCGGTATCGTCCGCTGTGATGTCATCGCGCAGGGGATTATCGAGGCGGCGAAGGATCTCAAACTGAAGGTGCCAATTGTTTGTCGCCTTCAGGGCACGCGTGTTGATGACGCGAAGGCCATCCTTGCGGCGAGTCCGCTACGCATTCTTGCGTGTGGGGATCTCGACGAGGCGGCAAGAATGGTTGTCAAGCTGGCGAAGATTGTCACGATCGCGCAAGAGGCGGCTGTTGATGTCAACTTTCAGCTACCGCCGACGTAGAAAGCTGGATCGTACTCAAAAATCGAGTGTTCTCAACTCGGACGGTGCATAGTTTGTGAAAAGCTTTTGAACAGACCAATTCTAGTCTTAATGTTGATATTTTGTTGACTGTCGTGATACGTGTCCACAACTGCGCTGTGTGACCCTCTTGCTTCAATATTGTGAATTCGTGTTTGTTTCGTTGCTTATTGCCACTTCTGTCTCTATTTTGACACCTTGCCGCATAATGTGGCTAGATTGCAATATGTATATATGGTGAACGTGTATAACACCTACTGCGCACATATCTGCTTAGCAACACCTCAAATAGCTAACAGCCATTGCAGTACCGAGTAGCCCACAAATTACAGTAGCTAACAGAGATTCTCACAAAAACCGTAGCAACAAGTACGTATCCGTGCACGTCTAAAACGTGTACGTACCTGTGTACTCTGCGATGAACAGCTGATCCTGTGACAGCCGAGTAAAATAAAATAGCCAGTGCGTATACGTATCAATCGCAATTCGACGCCAGAAGCAAGAAAGGAAGACAGAAGCTACTTCTGATGTGAGGCGAGCTAAACGAACGTGCAGTTTTCGTTCCACCAAAATTCTTCTTCGTTCATTAGTCCGTTTTCATTCTTGTTTGCCTACGTGCCCTGTCGTCACTTGTCCACTACGATTCGACCCCTTGCATGGCACACATTCGGAGTGACCAACGGAAGGCTAGTTAGAGTATCGTAAACCAGCATCGTATATGAAAGTTCAAACAAAGAGGCGGAAGTTCAAACAAAGCCGTGCAGTTGAACACTTTAAGAGTGTAGATCACTCAAAGACGCTAAAAACGAGGCGAAGCACAGCGAGAAAGTTAGCCATGCAATTTCTCCGTGTGACCTATCGT
>JAQGBB010001658.1:0-12795 GCA_034691745.1 Prismatolaimus dolichurus
AACAAATTCAAGCGAGAGACAGATGGTCACGGGCCGAAAATTTTCGGCCCGGCCCACAATTTTTTAAAACCCCGCGGGCCGACCCTATTTGGGCCAATAAGTTTTCAATTTGTCTGGTGGACGTCAGTTTTATATCATTCCGTTATGTCGTCGACCCCAACGAGCTAGAATTGTTTGATATCTTCGGCGAGCGATAGCGAGCCGAAGAAATTTTTGGATTTTCTGTCAAAAAAGCTTAAAATTCATACAAAAAATATTTTATCAAAATTTCGGCCCGCAGGCTGTAGGGTCGACCCCATTTTTCCAAACCCCTTCGGGCCGGCCTTGCACGCGACTATCTCCGAGAGATGTAATCGGCTGAACGAATCTTTTTTATCGTGGCATCGTTCGATCTAATTAACTCACCTCGAAGTGCGTCCTTGAGTGGCTCATGCGCGGACGGTCTGGGACTCGGAGATCGACTAACGATGTGCGGGCGCGGTTTGACGACTGCCGTCTTCACTAAAGATCGTCGGGGTGACTCGAACGCCGACGGTCGCATGCCTAAACATCGCGTTCATTTCCTATCCATCGATTCCTCTGAAGAAGGCTTACCGTTTCTCGGCAAACCCGACGGTGGCAAGTTGAGCACCGCCCGTGGGATCATCGTTGGAGCCCCGTTGCCAGCACCGTCGTCTTTGCTCTCGGTGCTTCGAGCTGAAGAAGGC
The DNA here is from genome assembly GCA_034691745.1 of Prismatolaimus dolichurus. Lineage (NCBI taxonomy): Eukaryota > Metazoa > Nematoda > Enoplea > Triplonchida > Prismatolaimidae > Prismatolaimus > Prismatolaimus dolichurus. The sequence continues at coordinate 708 of JAQGBB010001658.1, forward strand.
GGTTCTAGCTGAATCCGCGTAATGCGACGGACGTTCGCCTCCGACGATGAACGACGTGGCATTGGTGAGATCTTCACGATTAGGCTCCTACTCTCTTCGTTTTCCTTAAAAAAGGCACATTGGTTTTGGACTGAAACGAAATTCTTTTGAAGTGGGTCCTCACCCTGGCAAAGAGGATGCTTTCTTCATGCTCACGACGACCGTCTTCGCGATCCAGAGCTGCGATTTCTGCTGGACTCATCGAGTTGAGCCGATCGAGTTCACCGATAACCTGAACGGGAAGAGGGATAAAGAATCACTTTGGTGGACCGAATAGCTGATTACCTGCTGGAGTGTTTCGATCGCATACGGCGAACGTTCGGTTGCAAGCATGTGCTTCACCGCTGACTCGAGTTGGAGTAGTCGCTCGGTGTCGACGTTCAAGCGAAGGAGAGCTTTCAACTTCGGCAAGAGTCGACAGAGTTTAAGTCGCACGTTGATCACCTTGTCGGCAATGAGCGAAAGCGCGTGGTCGAGAAAGTTCTGCTTGAAGAGAGCCCGCGAGTAGAGGCCAAGCGCTATCTCGCATCCGTCGAGGTAGAGCATCCGTTTATGACAGCTCTTGTTACCGCAGAGCTCTGAAATTCAAGAGTGTGTTTGCCTCCAGGCCGGCATCGACTATTCCCCGTTTACTTTTCCTTCCGTCGTGCTTTTGCTTCTTCCTTTTGCTCTTCTTTCCCTCCTTCCTCATTCCCTCATTTTTTTCCTTTGTTGGCTCCATCCTTCGCCCTTTTCTTCCCTCCTTTCATTCGCGCCTTCAGTGTTCCCTATCTTCATTCGTTGCTTCCTTCCTTCATTCGTTAGTTTCTTCTTTATTAATGTTTTCTGCTTCTCCCTTCTTTCCTTTTCATTCCTTCGTTATTTCGTTCCTTTCATGCCTACAGCCCTTTCTTGTACTTCCTTTCTTATCCATCCTTTCTTCTTTTCCTTCTCCCCTTCGTTCACTTCCTTTCTTTCGTTCCTTTGCCCATGCTTCATTCCTTCAGTCGTTCGCTTCTTCCACTCACCTTCTTTCAACCGAAGCAAGATGAACTGTCGTTGCGATTGTCGTTTCACATATCGAAGGACCCGAAGAAGACTTTCGAGCGCTGCGAATCGGCAAGGTATCGCACGTTGGCCGAGCACCTCTTCGAAGAGAATCGGGATAATCTTCGCATAGAGTTCGTCACTCGGAAGACATCGCGAGAGAGCGCCCGTCTGTCGAAGAAGGCTCTCTTGACTGCGCCAATTCGCCGAACCTTTTAAAGCTGCAATCCAACCGAGAAGACAAGCCGTAATATCCTGAGCTTTCGGATTCTGAAACGAAAAGCACAAGTTATGGTCAACATTGAAAGCAAGCTGAGCAACAAAACACCTTTGGTCTCTCCGAACTAGTTGATGCCGTGACGTTCCCGTTTGCGTCGACGGCTGGACCCGAATTGTACAGGCACTCGAGTGTGTCTTCCAGATGGTCGGCGAGAGCGTCCAGAATCTGAAGCAACTGCTCATTAGACAAGCTTTGTTGATGCAGTGCATTCGAATGAAATTAATCGAAGTTATAGAATTTTAATCAATGAAAATCGACAATAAAAAACGGAGACCCATTTTTGATCAATAGACGCCCCCCCCCCTTATCTTTCCAACGTACGTCAATGTCGCCGAGCTTCACGAACTCGATAAAAGTGTCGGTGAGGAGAAACGCTTCGTCTCCCATAAGCTTAGTGACCTCGTGAAAGCCGGCGGCCAATGAGCGGCGGGTCTGCAAGTCCGGCTCACTGCTGAGCTTTTGGAACATCGGGAGGAGCTTGAACTTGAACACATTCGTTGCGAAGTGCATCATCGCCTGTACGCAGAAGAATGAATGCCTCAGTGACGGCGACAGGTTACTCAAACACGTAGAGCAACTGAAGCTGAGTTCGGATGAATGAGTTCGCTCTTTTGTATTTTCAAGTGCGATCGCCTCAGTGCGGAGTGTGCCTGAACGCCGGCAGAACGTACCGGAGAAAAATAATTACCATTAGAAATAAATTTTACTATATTCTGTTGACATATTGCGTACACGTTTTTCTCGACCTACATCATCCTCCCTCTCGAACAAGTGGGTGGTGCGACATATTCGAACTAGATTCGCCATCGTCGCGATGTGAAACTGATGACCAGCGGAAAGGCGGAACGCGCAAAATCCTCGTTAAGATTTTTATCAGTGTCCTCTTAAGTCAACCGTTTTGAATATTCGCCGCCCAAATTTCATTTTAATGTTCGCGCATTAACCAGCAAGATGCGCGTATCTCGTCGACGAGGACGACGTATTTGCGAGGAGAGAATTGCCAAAACAGCACGTTTTCTGGAAAAGCAGTAAAATAAATTTCGGTAAATTACCGCAGCATGACATAAAGTGAAAAAAAGTTCGATTCCACGCTTTTATGGGCTTGAAAAAAATGTTTTCAGATTACAATCGTGAACTGTTTGGCCTCCCTACAATACCACATCTACAAGAACGCATGTCGTTTGGAAACAGGATGAATATACGTTGTACGAAGTTTTTCCTGTTAAAAAAATCTATTAGCGACGGTAAAAAAGAATAGTTGATTCGAACGATTCGATTCCAACTTTTGTCGATCGATCGACACGGTTGCTTAAGTTTACGAAAACGTTGGGATTCAGGCGAGCTTTACGACACAATTTTCACAAGCTAATCACAGACAATGTTTATCGATTTCGTCCTCTGTGTATGCCTTTATTTTGCGACTTTTTTCGATTCGGAGTCAAATCGGTTCGATTCGCGAATTTTGCAAACATTCGACTTGATTCTGAAAATTTTGGGTTTTGAGCGTGGCTAATAGGCATCCAACCGCGAAGCTAGTGTCAAAACGAATAATCCCGCATTGCTGCAAAGCGAATCAGCGAAGCAGAAAGCCGTGCACTTCATTTTCATGTTTCGAATCCCGATTCGCAGTTTCTAGCTTGCGACTAATTATCGAAGTCACTAACTCGTGCGTAATCGTAAATCATACGAAAGATCAAGGGGAAAGAGGTGACACACGTTTGTTTGCACATTAAATGACTCAGCTTCATTGCAGTGAAAACGACTCAGCGATTATTACTCACCGGAAAGTTATAGGCACAATGCTGCTGACAAAGCTGAGCGACTGACGAGTTCGTCGTACTTCGATCTTCGGGGACCTGCGTCGCCTGAAAAGACGTCAAACTTTTTTGATAAATAAACAACGCATCTGGCCGTATTGTTCGTTGCACGCTCGAGTAACGATCGTGCAATTCAGGCCCGAAAATGAAGAAGGAATGGTAAAGTCGAAAAACATTAAAGAGCAAAACTCTTTTTTGGAAAGAAGACGAAAAACAGGGAAAATTTCAACAAACTTGATTCCCTCTAATAGAAGAAGTCATTTTGGCGTGACTTAGACGCATGAACTTCGACAATGTCGAGAGGAATTTCGCTCTTCGAAAGACAGGTTTCGAACATAAAAGACGTGTCAAGGTGGTTGATTGCTTCTGAAAGCGCCTTTTCGCCGCTCGGCCTCGAAAACGTCTGCTGTCTGGGATTTGACGACGTTCCAGAGCGACGTGTGGTGCAAATTTGTCGACGAAGAGAGAATGTGTTCACTTTCTTTGTTTTTTTTTGCTCGATTAGAACGTCGAGATAAATTGCGATCGGAAGGGGAAATTACGGGGGGAACACTTTTACTGCGTTATTACCGCAAGATGAACACGTGGCGCGAAACTGGAGAGTCTAACGTAGTAGTCAACCAACCACTCACGATCATCCGATGTGACGTATGCTTAAAATGCAGAAAATGTTCAACGGTTGATAAGAATCGCCGTATTGAAACAAAGAGAAACACCAACCACTCTGCGATACAGTAGAAGGGACGTTCAAGTGAGCACACTCTAATGTCCCTAACTTTACCAGGTAATAAAAGACAGACAGAACCAAAGTTCTGTGAATCGAAAAGAAATGACAAAAGTCCGAAACTAAAGGGTCCATAAAAAGTCGACAGGCATGGTTTGAGAACAGCAATTGTTGACACATTACACGTGTAGCCTCTTGTCTTACGTTTTCGTGCCATATAATGTGTGCAGTCTGAATATAAACTTTGGCTACCACGTCCTGTCGACTTTTTACGGACCCTTTAGAATCGAATCGATTGATTCGATTTCGAGTTGAATCGAAAGCGATTAGCTTTGTTGAATCAAACAGATTTGGATCGATGGATTCGACTTTGAGTTGATCGAATTGAACAAAATTATAATTCTGATAGCTTTCCTCGTTGAATTGTAAACCAAACAGAGTCACTTTTTACTGTCCCGAATGCTAAAGATTGCAGATCAAAGCAGAAGTTTCACGAAAAGGTGGCAAAGTGTACGAAAATCCGGAAAAATGCAGCAATCTTTGACAGAAAACTCCGATTTCAATTGCGACAGGATCGAAACCACAAATGTTTCTCAAAAACCGAATCGAACCGATTCGCCTCGGCTAATTTCACTTTCAGCCCATCGCTAACCCCAACGTATTGCAAAACTGTGTGACGTTACTCACCGTACTCTTACGATTCCGTTTTTAATCAAATATAGTTATCGCAAAAAGAATAACTCTGGTTTTGTGAGGAAGAGGGCACGATCCAATTAGCAGTCGTCCGCAACAAAACTGTAACGAATCCAACTTTTGAGAACCATAAAATCTGAACAATTTGTCGGACTCGGCACTGCAACTTCCAGGCCGACAAACAACAACACCCATGGGCCTCGCCAGCTGGTAAAGACCGAAGAATTCTCGCCTTTGTGGATATCTGAGGAAAAATATTTTGTCAATAAAAGGCGCTTTTGTCGCCAACTTTTATACGACAAATCTGGACTTGATGGGTACACTCCAGTTGTACAACTTTTTTTGCGACAGCCACAAAAGCAGAAGGAACGAAAACATACCTACGATCGGGCAGGAGCTATTCAGAGATATGTCCATCCTACTTGTTTACCGTTCAAACCATCGCACAAGCGTCCGAGGTACTTCGCGGTTGAGACAGTGCCCTTATCGTGCTTCGTTAACGATCGTTCGCAGCAGTTTCGCACCAGCGGGATAATGACGTCTTTGCACGCAGCTGAGTCCGGCGGTGACGAGAGCATGTTAACACACGTCTCCAACGTCGCGTCGAAGACGCTTGGATCTCTGTCGAGGCTGAGATCGATCAGCAGTGGAAAGACAAGTGAATTCCAGTCGTGTGCACTGAAGGTGAATGAGGGCGACATGAGAATCATTGTCGAACTATCACTCTAACGATGAAGATGTCTGCCTTACTGCAGTTGTTTTTTCTACGTGGACGGAACTACACGTCGTACTGACAGCGCTCACTACCACTGCCATGCCTGCTGACTCACTTGAGTGATCGTGCGATCTGCGGAAGTTGACGACACATACTCGCGCGTACACTCGCGTCGTTATCCTGGCATAGTGCGTGAACACCGGGTATTATCTCGGATTTATTCCTGTACGAATGTAAAGCGGAAATTTTCACTTACATCTACGTGTATCCATCGGTAACACCATCATTGCAGATGTCTAGCTAGTCTCATGTAAATAGCTGCAGATCCTCGTAGATGGATGACAGTTTGGGGGAATGATGAGACGCCAGCTCCCAAAGCAGGCTCAACCGTACCCGGCCTCCAACGCCCTTCATAGAAGCACGAGTGACACCCCCACCCCCAAAAGTACGAAAACTATCCGACTAAAGGGGTACTAAGCAGAAATCTGGTAGCCACTGTAGCTGCTTAACAGCAGTTGAACAGAAGTTACGCAAAAGCGTCTACGGTCAGGCGATATGCGGTTTTCGCGGTTGCAGAAAGGACGAAAAATGATTTCAGCTGTTACCGTTCCACATGCGTAAAGTGATCTTCAATTAACCATTACATTTTTAGTGCACTTATATGAAAGAAATACTGTTGGGAACGGCAACCGTGGCTTGAAACTGATCATGACTGCTGACTGAACTTACGTTTGATAATCCAGCTTTTCGGAAAGTCTCGAAAAGAGCTGCGTCGCCGCAAGTCGTGATTGCAGGCTTTCGGAGATCTGAGCTTTAGCGACAGCCAACGGTAGAATCTGTATCCAGAACAGACAGATGTTGGTGTGGACGAAATATTTATGACGTCATAACTTCCTTTTCTACCTTGCTGCAAATCGCGTCTGGACTTAACACCGTCGACACTTCGATAAGCGTCTCAAGCCAGCTGTTTGACTCGACTGCAATGAAAGAGGCATCTCCATAATCCCATGGTATTTCGCATTTTTAAAGCTTTTCAGGGGCTTATTACTGCAGGATTCGTCGTCGTCGAAGTTCTCGAGATTCTTCACACTATGCAGGATACCCTGGAGGAGATTATCAGTGAGTGACGAGAGCGAGTCTTCCTCGGTCGACGTTGTTGCGGCGGAATTTGTTTGTAGTAGAGGTGGACCAACTTTTAGCACGATCGACGATGTGCTAGTACAGCTCAGTTCGCCGCTATCGCTCGTAACAGCTGCTACTGGTGTTGTTGGTGGCTTTGCCGATAATGATTCAACTGCGTTCTCGCTTGATTTCTAAAATGCCGCCACACGAACGTGAAGCTGCAGCGAGAGTAAACGCTACATATGTAGCATCACATAATAGAAACAGGCTCACAAGCGAAAGCGACATCCTCCCGCCCGCAAGAACAGCCTCCCCGGCTTTGTTATTATATCACAAAGGAGTATAAAAAATTTCGTTGTTTATTTAAATAAAATACGTCCTTTGCTTGAAAATTAGATCTCGCCTCTTTTCTATCGCTGCAGTGTGCATTACTGCATCTTCCGGAGCGCGCAGCGCGTAAGCAAAGATAGCTTGTCGCTGGTCGCGTGTCTGTCCGTCAGTCCGGGCAATAACTTTAGTTTTTATCAACCGATTTTAAAAATTTCAAAGCTAAAAGTATCTAGGCAATGTGCAGAAGCTCTTCTTGCAATTTTCGACTTTAGCCGACAGCCGGGGTGTTCGAAAATGTGTTCTCACCAGATGGCGTTTTCATGTTCCACAGCTTGAAACTTAGTTTTTCTTGATGGATTTTAAAAATGCTTGATGCAAAAAGGATCGGCATGTGGTTCGACGCTTTTCGACGCTCTGACAAAAAATGTGATCGAAAAAATGTGAAAATTATCGATTTAATGCATTTTAAAAATATTTTCATCAATTTGCAGTATAGTTAATAAATATTCCAGAAGATGCTTTTTCAGTCTCGCCGATTTACTTATTCATAGAGACAGACTCGTTGCAGCTGCCCGACCCGTTAGACTAGTGTCATTTCGCTGGAACGTCGGGAGTGCCATTAAACAGGTCATCAAGCACGAACGTCCAAGGTCAAGAACGGTTTTTGGGCGTCGGAAAAAACCTCCGAACAAACAAACAAACGTCTCGCAGATCTAGATAGGACACGTATGTATGTAGTGTACCGCCACTTCACGAAACAAATTGCCGTTCTTCACTCATTCCACTTGTATAGCGAACGCAAGAGCAGGATCTCTCAAAAGTCAATGTGACGCCAACGTTACGCAGTTGGCTGCTCTGATATTTGGAGGAAAATTATAGCTTCGGAGGCAGTCAAGCGCAAAAGAGTCAGAAAATGTAGAATGCTATCTTTGAGATGTTAAAACTTGAAATTTTTGAGGTGCGATATCAAAATAGTTTTGTTTTTAGTACTATCTCTGTCGGTTTTATCTTATTCCGTCAATTTTAGTGCATGGATGAGGGGTATTGGGTACCCGGCATACGCGCACTGATGAGAAATATGGCGGATGGAGGACGAGGTACAAAACGCACCATTACGATATGTCATATATGTACGTCCCTATATAGTTTCTTCCAGAGGGTTTCGAGGAATCAATTCCCCTCAAAGTGATCACATGTCCCACTTTAAGTGAGAATGTCCCACTCTTGGAACCCTCCGTCCCACGAGGCTAAACGGAAGCTAGAGGAGCAAAAAGACTATTTTTCTGCTGTATTTCGACGAAAACTTGTGGTCGGAAAACTTTTTCGAAGCAAATAATTCGAACTTTTGAAGCTCCTTTCGGTCGCCGCCTGATATTTAGCTAATGTCCCACTTTTGGCCCGCCGGGGTCTGGTCACGCTGATTCCTCTCCCACTTTTTGGCATGGGAAGACGGACATAATAACAGAAATATAGAAATTAACTTACTACAGTTGTTTCATCTTCAGAATTGTCCATGACGGTCACGTTTGATAGCGACATGAAAATGAGACTGGCTTTCCGAGCAATTTGCTGCCCACAATTTTGTTTCGCTTTCAGAACAGATTAGCGATTCACTCTATCCAGCTCGGATATTGCGCAATTTAGCTTTCTTCTCAATTAGCGCCCAAAGCGCTCGCAGCTTGCGTCCTTCATTAGCATAAATAATTTATCAACGTCAGGAAAAAGCGGATGCAATATGGCAGCCGGAGAAAAAATTTCTCATACATTGTTGGAGTATCGCCTTCAGAGGCGGACAAAAAGAGGGCACGCCTTTTCGACATCTTACAAAAGAGGTGCTCGCGAATTAAAACATTTCAAACACGCAAGAATGTTTTTTATACCAGAAAAGTCTCTACATAAAACTTTAATACCTATTGAGGCCAGAAACGCGTTTGTCTCTGCTCAAGAACGTACCGTTTCGGGTTGTTTAACGACGAAATGTACGACGATGTTTTCGTTATTGTCAACGATCTCTATGTTGTCTGACGGAGGCGTTCTTTCTTGCGGCCACGAATCGTGTAGGACCGAAATTTTGTGTACTTCATCACCAGAGCTAGATATATTATAAAAAGGAGGTAAATTTTCAATTAAATAAATTAGGAAAAGGAGGTACATAAATATTTAGATGACCTGCATTTTGTTGGTGCCCTACACGGACGCAGATGTTTTTTATTCACGATAAATAATGGCAAATATTAGTCAGTCTTGCCTCCTCTAAGCCGAGCCGCGCCGAGCTCGAAAAGACATCCTAAGACGCGTCGGGTTTTAGTGTTAGTAGGCGTTCGAAAATCTTGATGTCGGAAGTTTTTTTCGACGCTGCAAAAATCGCGCAGCTTTGCGTCAACAAACAAAAGTCGTCGGTTCGGGAAAACCGCCTTACGACCACTTGAGGCCCGAAATTGTTGACACGGAAAGGCCGATAGACGATAGCTTTTTAAGTCTCAACTGCTCTCAAAATGCTTCTAGAGTTAACCCAGTCGCATCGTTAAAAGCGTGAAGTTAGCACTGATAAGGAAGAGAGAGGAAGTAGGAAAAGTGCTAATACAGTGTTAGTTAGCTAACATACTCTTCGTCGACGAGAAATTCGCAAATACTGCTAGCGATTGTGCGAACCGGCGTCGACGACGACGAAGCTGATGGTGGAAAGGACATGTTGAGAACGGATATCGTGCGATGTTTTCGCCGTGCTGCACTCATTCCTCACTCGAGTAAATTAGCCACATCGACTTCGGCTGCGCTTGAACGTCATTCCTGCGGTTTACGACTTTGTTTGGTGCTGCGGACTGCTAAACAGACCGATAGATGCGATTATAAAATTTAACTCGCCGCGCCTCTTTCGCCTCATTGTTTGTTAATAAATGCCGAAAGAGCAGCACAACAAGAATATCTAAAATTATGTACTCGATGAAGAAAGCTGCAGTTCACAGACGGAGCTAACAAGCTGGCAGGTGGCACCGTGTGTAGGCGGCAGAAAGCCGGAACAGTTGGCGCACTTCAGCAACGCCACGGGTCGACGAAGCTTTTTCGCGTGATGGAACTTTCCAACTGTAGCCGATAGCTTATGTATGCTAATCTCTCGGCTAACACACCAATATTGCGCCACTGACAGGCACAGTGTGCAAAAACTAAGTGTCGGACTAAACAAGCCGTGTGGTGGTGGCACAACGAAAGGATAAACGTGTCGGGTAAGACCATAGCGAGCACGCTCCTGAACGTTTTCAGCTGATGCGCCGCCATCGCATTCCGCATTTCTTGCTGCATGACAAACAAGATGATTCATACTAGCATGCAAAACGAAGCTTGCTTTGCGCAGCTCAGCTTATAGTGGGTAATGCACCAACGACGGCGTGCATTTCGAACTGCTGTGGCCTGCATCTGTTCAGAGGCCGTGGAGCACGCTTTTCGTCAATATTCCACCCCAATAAACTTGCCGGCGCCAAGGCGCGATGGCATGATGCAGGCCTCCACAAAGACGAACGATGACGTCACGCGGGTGCATGCTTCCCACTTCGGTGATTGCACGTGCACATATGCGACGACAACAAGTGATGACGTCAACGTTCACTCGGCATCGTCAGACAGAACCGAAAGCTATTTTAGCCCACGCGCAGACGTGGTAGACATGCTTACTCTGACACCCTCTGTGTGTACATATAAGTAATGGACGAAAATGCTGAAAATTTTTCTTATTTTTTTATTGTCTTCGACCGAGTCCCTACGTCCAAGAAATGTGCACACATTCACCACGAGGAAATATGTGTGAAGACGTATAAATGACGTCACGTCTAGTTAGGAGCAAATTTGAGCAAAGATTTTTGCCGCAAGCAACACTATGCGCCAGCGATAGCCTACGTCACGTAGAAAATGATATGGAAAAAGGAAAGCTTGAAATGACCTCTTTTTACATGACGTCATATGTGTAAGTCGCTGTTGCCGTTCTGTTCCAGACTTACACTTCCACTTCCTTCTCGGTGAAGACAAAGTTTCCGACAAAATCACCTCCAAAAGCATCGATAGAAAATGAGGTCACATTATCGTCGCCGTTGTTCACCACCAAGTTCGTCGAGTCAATAGCGACAGAGAAATCAAGAGCCATCGCTGTAGCCATCTGATCGTCAGCTAGACCAGGAACTATAAACATCTTCAGCGGTATCTATCAAGAACCATCCGTTGCACTTCCGCAGGCCAAGAACTTCAGCGTCGATATTTCTCTAAGCTGCGCAAGTCACACTCGACACGAAGTGGCATTTGTTTACAGACGTCTCGAATATATTATTTACGTTGTTCGCGTACTTTGCATTTTTTCGTCTACCGGCTAGTAGCAAATGCATGCTAGCTTTCTAACAGCGCTGCAGAAGTTTTTCGAGACTAGACGCGCGAAATTTGTGCCCGTCATAGAATCAACAAAAAGACGCTACTTGCAAGCTAATCCTAATAGTTCGCTGCAGTCATCCTCATAAAAAGTTACACACCCTCGCACTAAGCAATGAAATATACTGCACAACTGTGCCATCTCTCCGCGATTGCTATCTAGGTAAGTTCGCGCGAAGCTATTACCAAAACTAATTTATTCTTGAACGACTCGCTGGAATTCAGCGGCGCATTCCAAATACCTATCGACCATCCCTGCCATTTTGATTCGCCGCCGGCGTCCGATGCCCGCCCGCGGGCGTCGACTTCAGGCGAGGTCCCAGCGTTACGAGTTCCGGCTCCGATCACCGGGAAGTTCTTGCGTGGTCGCTTTCGACGACACTGAAGGACGTAGCCGTGCCACGAGTAGAGGAAAACGTTTATACTGAACTGAGAGTTGTAGACTAGCGTCGAGATCGTACTGAAAATTCGCCGTGCGTCCCTGTGCGAGACCGAGCTCTTTAGCCAAAAGTTGAGGGCGTTGATCGACACTGTGAGATACTGGGGGAGGGATGTTCAGAAGCAGAAAGAGACCGGCTATCGTTTGGACATACGAATAATCTTTTGGTCATGCCGAAAGTTGTTCGAACAATCGATCGAGGGCGATGGAACGTCACGGTTGCGTACGAGATTTTGGTCCAATAGATCGGCGTCCTCGGCTAAACGAAACCGGTCGAGTGGTGTTTGGGGCTGAGCATAGTTCGCGCTGCGAGGTTCTGTGCAACTGTTGACGCCAGATCGAGGACGCAGCTATTGCGAAGGGTATTGCTTCTGGCGATCGTGCGCATGAAAACGTTCAACGACATGATCGTTACAGCCGGAAGCGCAACAGTGATCACCGAGTCGACCAGGATTAACGCCGAATAAGCCGGAAGGACAGCGCTGTTTTTGAG
>JAQGBB010001659.1:0-12791 GCA_034691745.1 Prismatolaimus dolichurus
CCATGTGTTATAAAATTCTACAACGGGGGGGGGTGGTGGGGGTCTAAAAAGTGCGTTTTCAATTCTACGTAGCATGTGGATGACCCCCTGTGCAATAGCGACATTAGCGTCTCGCAGAGGTGTCACATCGCATCTACTGCATAGCTTATATTGTTATATTGACACAGTATCTTGAGTTCGTGCGTGATTGTCAAACGTTCATACATGTTGCTTGTCGTCGTGCAAGCGTCTGTGCCTTATCACGCTTAGTGCGTTGCCGAGTTTCCTATATATACTGTGTCCGTGGCATTACGTCATATCCGTGCCTTGCGTCCCGACCTAACACTAAACACGCTCGAACGTCAAATTCAACTCAACGTAAGATGCTGCTTTCTCGAACCCACTGCAACGAAGTAAGAGAGAAGGGAAGAGCGTGAGGTGAACAGACACCCTTTCAGCAGTTGCTTGTGCTGCTAGATCTCTCGCGGACGAACAACGCCGTCATGGCCGACGAGCGTGATCGAGTTTAAGTGGTCAATTGCAAACTTCGTCTCAGAAGTGGAGAAATTTAAAACCGCTCACGCGTCGATAGAAAGCAGCGTATTTGGCGCCGAATTTTCGGGCAATACACAATGGCGGCTTTCACTCTATCCGAACGGCAATAATGAAGAGTCGTCGAGTTTCGTTAGCCTCTTTCTTCGTTGCAAGAAACTTTCACCAGCAGTAGTTGAGCTCAAAGACGTTAGCTACACATTTGCCGTAGCGGATTTGAGAGGAAAAATAGAGAATACTGTAACGCTCACGAACAGTTTCGCTGTCGAGCGAGGAGGCTGGGGTTGTGACAAGTTCCTCTCGCATTCGAGGATTTCAGAGGGTAGTATTCTGTCTGCAGATGGCGCTTTGTGCATCTGGTGTAAAATCGTCTTTAAAGATGCTTCGTTTACCGCGTCGGCGCCTTTTACCGCACCGTCTGTGAGAACATTAGCGCAACTCAAATTTGGCTCTGCGGCAACAGAGAGAGAATTGATCAGGGCACTCGGAAACAGCCTGTTCGACGAGAGCGGCGCTGGAGATGTCGAATTTGTTTCCACGGATATGCACGTGTTCAGAGCTAGTCGAGCAATTGTAGCCAGCAGAACGGACGAACCCGGAAAGTTTCTCGCATCTCTGGAAGCAGATACTAACGCGCTTCCGCATGCTAACGAAGGATCAACAAAGCGGTGTCTATCGGCATCCAACGCAGCAGTCGCAGCGTTTCTCTCTTTCGTCTACACCGGCGAATGCATGATCGATCTGCCGCTTGCACGTGAACTCATACCGCTTGCAAAAGAACTTGCAATGTCAAGCTTGATCGCGTACTGTACAAAAGAGCTTCTCAGAGCGATGACTACGAGTACGTTTGGCGAACTTCTTCACGTCGCAATTTCACTTGAAATGGACACGTTAAAGTCAGAATGCAAGCGATTCTTTCGTGCAAATGCGGAAGCCATCATTCGATCAGATCAGTGGAGGAAGTTCAAACGCGAGAATAAGACGCTTTCGACTGCAACCGCGATAAATGAGATCATTGAGTACGCGTTGGAGTCAACGGTGCCCGAGCTGGAAACTCGATCATATCCGTAGATGAATGCTCCGGAAGCTTACCGCATAGTGAGGCACACGTGGGTCATCGATCGTTTTCCGCAAGCAATGAAAGTGTGCGAGCGAGGTACCTATTTTGATAGTACGGTCTTTGGCGGCAACTTCTATCTGCGATGTTTTCCGAACGGTAGCGCTAAAGGCGTCGGCATATTTCTGCGATCGATCGATATTAACGCTGCTTGTTCACCTGATCTCGTACACATGTTGATCTTATCCGTTGACAACCCAGAAGCTGGCTTCCCTTTGCAAAAAAAGCAAGGAACATTTACCTCAACTAATGTTACATCTGGTGAAGTTGGATGGTGGAAGTTTTGTACGAAGTCGGTTGCAGAGCAAGTTTGCACGGATGCTTGCCTCCAAATCGATTGCGAAATTAGGCTTTCTGGAAGCGAACCCAATCAGCACAACAAAGAGCAAAGGGAGCTGCTTGCTGCTATGCGCGGTTTACGAAGTAATCCAATGTGCTCAAACTTCTGCATCGTTCTTGCCGACGGGACTGAGTTTTCGGTCCATCGCGAGATTTTAGCTGCTCGTTCGGAAGTTTTTTCAACGATGTTGGCGACGGATATGCTGGAGAAGAGAGGAAATCAGATGGAGCTAAAGGACAGCACTTCATGCGAAGCTATGAGTGCGCTACTCGACTTTGTCTACACTGGCACATGCTTCGTAAGCAGCGATTTTCTGCCAGAATTAGCTTACATCGCTCGCAAGTACTTGTTCACTGAACTGAGCGTCGAATGTGAACGTAAGTGTGGTTCAACGGTTTCTGTCAGCGATTTTTGCGAAGTCTACGCTGCCGCTGTTTCGTTTGGTCTGGAGGCGCTTCAGGCTAAATGCGAAGAGCTTTTCATTGCGAATGAAATAGAAATACTTCGGCTCAGCAAATGGCAAAAGCTGAAGGAACGGGACGGAGGCATGGATACTGCGTTGCGACTTTTCGAGAAAGTAGCACCTTTTCGGAGGCACAAGTAAATCGACAAAGCCGAACAGGCATCATGCCGTTTGACAAAAAATACGAGCACAAGTTTTGAAGCAAGAGAGAAAAGGAGGCCGTGATTTGTCTGTATACTACGTTTTTCCTTGCTCTCTTGCAGAAAAAATTTTGTTTGGAGGGCCTCGAATTCCCTATAACTCCCCACCATTGGCAAGTTGGCACATACCACTGGCAAGTTGCTCACACCATCCGCTAACTTTGTCGGCTGGGTGGAATGGGGATAAGGTTAGCTATCATTTTTATTTCGCGCTGCGGGCTCCAGGCGGGATCCAAAAACCTCACGTCTTTGTCGGACTCAATTGCATCAATGCCGACTACCACAGAGCTCGTCATTAATGGCGAAGATTGTTGAAGTATTCTTTTTTTTGATTTGACATATTTGCCCGCATCTTCCTATACTGCACAGTGTGGTTGGTGTTTTCGGAAAGGGTAAGCTCACATTTGCCCAACTCAAGTGTTTGTATTTGGACCCGCAACACAAAGAGCGAAAGTCGCGCTCGCGAAAGCTCGCGCAAAGACACTCTACTTTTGCAAAATTTTACGTTGTCCGGCGTGTTGATAAAGTTCGGACTTCGCTTTCTTCGGGCCACAAGCGCTGTCAAGCAACGTCCAACAGGCAACTTAGAAGTATTTTTGGACGAGAAATTCGAAAATGAGCCTAGCTTTGCGAAGTTCTCGCTCGTTGTGGGTGCTACTGTGGAAAAATCACTGTTACCGTAAATATTTTTCGGTCTTTAAATCGGACTCGTATGTCTCCGTGGATATTGCAGCTGTAAAATTGACCTCAGAGGTCTTGAACGGACTTGAAACGAGCTCTTGAACGCCGTGTTCGTCTTTGTAAAATTCGCACTCTACATGCCTATGCTGATTTGCGCAAAGTGTTCATAATTTGACTTTTGGGGTCGATTTCCTGTGCGCACTAGAAGCAGTAGATAGACTCGGTCTCAGAGGTTTTCTACGTCTTGCATGAACCCCTCTCTATGTTCTTTCCAAAGTTTTTCCCGTTCTCTGAAAATATTTCGAGATACAGCTTTGGCGTTTTTTTTTACAATTTTGAGGTTTTCGGGATAGAAGTTTTTTTTAGGATTGGGTGAGTGAAATGAGATCGATACAAACTTTGAAAGTCGAGACAAAGGGCGTTCATTTGAGCTCTCGCACAGCGTTGGGTTTTTACTCTGTCGCGCACACGACGCTTCCAAATAGTGTCCATAATTAGCCACTCCTACCCTAGGAGGATTTCATCCGTATGTGCGTTTGCCCTGCTTATTGACACAGGTCAAGTCTTATACCACCCGAATAGTACAAGCGAGCTTTCGGAACCACGAAAAGATAAATTTTTGGACACGGGAAAAAGCGACATTAGCATTTTTCTTTCAAGGCAACAAGCAAGCATGGCGGCTAGCAGTGAAGCAGAGAAGCACAGCAGCTAGAGATCCTGCATAGTGAAATTGCTCCGAAGCGCTCCGGAGTTTTCACGTTTTAGCCGGAGCGGAGCGATTTTCGCTCCGGGCTTCCAGGAGCGCAGTGAAGCGGAGCGAAAATACTGACCCGGAGTCACTCCGGCATTAAAAATTTTGAACCGAAAATTAGGAATTAACGGCTGAAAATTGATCATTTTGCAACGAAAATTGTTGTGTGTCGAAATGATTACCTTTCCAGATAATCTGTTGTTAAAGGAAATATCTTTCCTCATAAAACATGGAAAAATGTGCCTCGGAGAGCTCCGGAGCTGGAGCGCTCCAGAGTTTTGACATTTTGGCCGGAGCGGTAAGATTTCAAAAAGGGTCGGTGCAATTTCACTAATCCTGCACGCGTTGGAAATCTCTGGAATAAACTGCTCGAGAATATAAACGTTACGGTGATATGATGATAAAATCGTAAATTCAAAAGTAGGCAAGCTGATTCGCAATGGCAAGCCGAGCAAGTCCGTAGAAGTCATTTTTAACTGGCAGCTAAAGATAATCACGTGATGATGACCACTCCGCGCTGTTGTGCGTACAAGCACGACAAAAGAAATAGCACTCCGTTTGCTCCGGTAAATGCCTAAAATTACAAATCAAATTATGGTTGCCTACCATTGCTGGTTTGGAATTCCACTACCGAAACGGCCGCCATTTTGTTTCGCCACTCTCGGTAATCACCATAGTAGTAGTGGTATGGGCGATTGTTGAACAACTCTGCGGTAGCGTAAACGGCGACTCCGAAGCCCGCTAGGTTGACGAGGACGCAGAGGAAGGTCATCGCTATTTCCTGGAGAAAAAATATCAAATCTATTTCCTTTTATTAGCAGTGAACGCGGAGCTAATTTAGTTCTACCATGGATCTCCATGGCAGTGACGTCAGCGTGCTGTGGAAGTTGACAAAGTAGAGCAGAAGTGTGAGACCGGCGACGGCAAGGCTGAACGCACCAACGAAGACGAGATAAGCGTAGCCGCCCCAGTGGTCGTGTCCCGGATGAACGAGTGCAAGAATGAGGATGGAAAATATCTAGAACATTAATTAATAGAGGCTAAGTGTTTAGCTTGGTGATTCAATCGTAAATTTTGCAAACGTCCCACTAGGTACGATTTGGAATTTCAGGGTGCTGCTTTTCTGAATTTTAGAGGCATTGAATCTTCTGGCGCCAAACGAAAATATCCTGGGTGTCCATGCGGAGGACCAGGTTTGGGGCAAGGCCTCCAGTGCCTGAGTTGTAGAAAAAAATCAAAATGTCAACTCTTTCTTGCAGTTTCGATCCAGAAATGGTTCCAGTCAGCAGAGTGAAAATCTACCATCCGCTCAGTTCTGCAATTGCATGTTCATACAGTACACGGTTGCCGCGGAAATTTTCGATCCCTCTGAAAAATCCTATTGGCGCGAATTTATATTATACAAATATTTTGTTATTAGACTGAAGACAAACAAACAAAGAAAATTGGGTTATCTATTAAATAAATAAAATAATAAAGAAAAAATAATTAAATTAATTAAGAAAAAATAAAAGTATCTGTTTTGAATTTGAAGAACAGCAAAGAGAATTTCTTTTGGTTGCGGGTAATTTACACCCGCAGATAATAAACTGTCACTATCCCGAAAATAGCTGTAAATATTCCGGATTGTCATAAAGTCATATGTGGTACATTTTTGTGCAATAACATAAAATAATTTATATATAGACGCAGTGGTGCACAATATTAGCGTGATACACTGAAAGTGCAACAATTTGCAAAACCCTAAAATTACAAATCAATCTACATACGTACAATTTCAAGCCATTTTAGCAGCGCGATGGTTGAGAAACAATAGCTAAGACGGATGACGATCGGCATTTCGGCGCGTAAATATCAGACCACGAGATCTGAGTTGCCAAATCAGCGTGCCGAGATGCGAGTGGCTTTTTCGTTATTTTTCTCAAATCTTTGCTCCGAACGAACGGGAAAATGTGCGTGCAGCCGCATAAAATTTGCGTTACCAATTTCTGGAAAAAGCAAGCCACATGGCGAGGGGCTTGGCTTCGCGTGCTGTTTCTCGCCGTCGATCGGTTACAAGCCGACGAGCGTTGTTCCCGCAAGCCTTCGCTTCTTTTTGCAATAAAACGCAAGTAAATGCAGCAAATAGTAGTCGTTTCGACGAGGAAGCCTTCGTTGCAGCTGTCACTTTCTGCACGCTTGATTATCTCGGCGCTCAGATGATTCAGCGTCGAGAACTTGAGGTTTCAATGGTCCAGATCCAGCCGAGATACTAGCACCTGCATCTGTTTCGTGCAAGCACTACTGACAAATTGGGTTCACGAATCAAACCTACGCTGCAGCAGAGTGCAAAACGGGAGAGTGGAACCAGGAAGCAAATAATATTTTACCGGGTACTAGACCGGAGGGTTTGCGCTATCATTGTATTTTGCTGACCCGGACGGTTCTCTTTATACTAGATCTTAAACTATAGCAACTATAGTGGCTGCAAAATCTCATTAAACAAAGATGCAGCTGCACTTCAGTGATAGGACATTTTAATTAAATTTATAATTTTGCTCTACGTCGCCAAATGCATGCACCACGAAAAATCGTAAAAAATGAAGGGACAAGGGACTGGTTTGTCTCGAAATTTTGGGGAAGCTAATATATTTCACCGTTTTGGCGGCAAAATGTGGGAAGGCATCAGAATAAAAAAGAATATTCTCCTCTACGCTCGGCTCAAAGACGACACGATAGCAGAATTCTTAAGTGCAGGAACTAGATGTATGACGTTTCAGAACATGCCTATTTTTAAAAAATTTCTTTCGGTTTACAAACATATATACCTAACATATGAACTGTTAGAGCGCAATAGATTAACGCAACCGTTTTTTGTTTGTTTTTCTTTTTTACGTGGAACCGCATTTGTGTTTTAGACGTCTAGGAAATCGTTGATCATTGGTTCATTGCCACTCCACATTGCTATGAATTTTGACAGGTCGAAATAGTTTGCACGCTTTCGCCTACGTCGGTATAGGCAAAGAAAAATAGTTGAATATCACAGATGATGACAACAAGGTCTGTACGACAAGTGTCTAAAGTACAAAGACTTACAAGATAAGAATTGTGTATCGTCAATTGATGCGTCTTATGGCGCACCCGGCTGTATTTAGCTGCACAGAGACAGGATTTGCGATGTAGGAACTGTGGAAGGTTCTTTCAAAACTGGCCAAAATTAACATGAAACTGTTCTGACAAGTATCCTGAAACTGATTTAATTTAGCTATCCGATAAACCACGACCAATGACTGCTTGAGTTTCTAGCAACTATTGGAACTCGAACAGCTGAAACTGTCTGCGAAGTCGTGTGTAACAGCTGAAAAACGCGCTCAGAACTACGAAGACATCTTTAACGTTGCTTGCGACATACGATGACTAAAATTAATTTTAATCTGAATTTTTTTAAATTATAAACATCACGTTTGAGTAAAATTGTTCTTCAACTTTTGAAAATTACAGCTATGAACACAACTGAATTTTGCACGAAGTGAAAACCGTCCGAATGCGTGAATGTCAGAATTTTATCCCCGGGCCGAGTTGTATGCCTCTGCTTTGCTTCGGTAGCTTCTATTTATCCTTGGAAGTACGTACTTCTCGGCAGGAAAAAGTGCGAAGAAAGCTTGACAAAGATTTTCCATTTGCATTGGACAAAAAAGGCAGTAAAAATCGAGTCACTCCATTCGTGACTACGTCGTGTCTCGACGATCGTCGCCTGCGCAACTTCGAGGGTCTCAAAGTGCTTTCACCTCGCTATCTCGTTTCTGTCAACCACACGCGTAGGCTTTCGATTGAGACAGAAATTTGCCTGAACGCCTCAAAATTCTTCACAGAGTGAATGCACACACCTTAAGCAAACAGACGGACTGCACGTCGTCGACGTAACGCAGGCAGAAACCTGTCCGAAACCTCCTCAAAACGCTCCTCCGCAAAAATATTGAGAGATTTTAGTGCGCAGCACGGCGACCATATGGCGAAGCTAAAGCGCTTTTGCAAAAGCTGTCCGATGAGCATCGTTTCAGCCATCGAAGTGCCGGTACTACGACGAAAGGTCAAGGCTCGGCGTAAAGCTATACGGTATTTACTTAGTCTTGGATGACAGACGAGTGAAGCTGTTGTTTTTGTTTTTGCTGGAACATTGAGACAAGCTTCTGCGTCTCGTATCGTTGACGGGAAGCATTGTGATTTTAGAATTGAATTTATTATTGATTTATCTATTTTTAGGCGCTGTTGAGAGAAGCGATTGTTCGATTTCTACCGAAGATGGAAGATGATCGATATTTTAGGAAATTTCCTTCTCTTGCATGATCTCTCCTTTTCTACTAACACTCTTCTATCTCCCACTGTCGATGGGGCAACTTCCTGCTGATGCAGGATGTGGGGATAAATGAAAAATCTTTTTTTCAGCGGAAATTTGTGCGCTCTCGATTGATACGGGAACGTGCACAAGTTTTCAGACGCGGTTCGGATATGATCGGCAAGCGCGAAGGTGCACAAGTTTTACCTACGGAGGTAAGTGTTTAGGATGTTGATCCAGAATTCCATGTTTCAACAAATGTGAAAAATATTGCATAATTTCGCCCCAGAAAAAATACATTCCTAATCATTTTAATATCAGCTTTACTTGGAGTATGCCATCGAAAATTCGAGGCAGACAGGTTTAATTAACAGAACAGGAAAAAGTGCGTATTGAAAATCCATAAACATAATTAGTGACAAATTTAAAAAATGCTGAAATATCAACGAGCAAATCACCCTTTCCATACTGTGAATTAAACAATAAAAATAAAAAATAAAATACAACTAATGATATTTTTGATACCTCCATTGCTTGGAACAGGTGTGCCCAAGGTGTTGGTTCATTAAAAAATGAAAGCAAATAAAAATAAAAAGAAAAAATAATGAAAAGAAATAAATAAAAAATAATATAATACCTCGATTTTTCTTGGGTAAATACATATGAGAAGTAGTAGGCAGCTGAGCAGTTGTCCACTTTTTGCGAGTGCGCATTTTAGGCTGTGGTGGAAACCTCAACAATTTTCGCTCTATGGAAGAATGTTTGCTCACGTGCGGTCAAATCCAATGGAGGCATTAGCCGTTTTGAGGCTTCGTTTACATCCCTCGCTTTGGCTTCAAAAGAAAATGTCTCAAGCCGGCCAGCTCCCTTTTGCGGCGCTCTTGCGTCTTGTGATGTTGTAGATATGTATAGTGCTTTTTGATGCGTGCTACAATGCTCCTTACTCCGCTTCTCTTTGCCGAGAACGTCACTCTGGTGCTGCTGTATATATTAAATAAAGTCTGCTTCATAAGTCACGCTAGATTGTAGACTACGCTCTACCGGGGAGCGATGAGTTGAACGAGGCAACTGAAACAATTTACGGTGATAACTAGGAAGAAATTTGTGCGCAGAAAGCGACAACAAATTTTCAAAAATAATTCAAAACTGCTTGCTAAATCTGGTTATACTTGCCAAAGCAATCTTCCATCCATTACTTGACGGTTGGAGCCTATAAAAACGCGATCTGAACAGCTTTCAATTTCCCAGAGGCTCACCGAATTTCTGTTGTGGCAAAATTTCGGTCATTCCTATGTACTTCGTACTCCGGACGTTATAAGCCATGTGGTCTCCGCCACATTATAAGCCCTTTCATTGCCAGAGAACACCATCGTGAGAATATGAAGCTTGTCAACAAAATATTGTTAGAGATCTATGTCCAAATCGGTAATTCGAAAAAAGTTTCACTTTAATAATTGCTCAACTGTTTCAAGCTCTATCTCGCATTCCACAAAAGTGGTAGAATTTTGATCCGAGTCTTGATTGATTTCTCCCCTTATAAGGCTGCTGAGGGTAAAACCACCAGTCAGCAGTGAAGAGAAAGGTAAAAGTAGTGAAGTAGTACGCTGCAGACTGCCCGTGGCGAACGCCGTCCGAACGGTGCGATTTGATTAGGCTTGAAGATACACGTGAGTTGCATCAAATTTGCTCTATTGTTGCGACTGGCTGCGCAATTTGTTCACATCTTTTCGTAATCACGCGCAATTTCTTCAAGAAACTTTTCACGCGTCAATATGCCTTCAGATATGGGCGTCGGCAACGTCCTAGTTTCGTCATCATCGCCGTTCGTTGGGAAAACGTCGTTCCCGATCTATTCAGCAATGAATCTTGCAGAGGCATGTTTGCCAATCTCTGGACCGTGATGCCTGCTCGCTAGAGCGACACTATCCGCTTCCTTGGTGAAAGGAAGCGCGAAGTTGTCAACTAAGCCGATGTGGTTCTGCGAAGCTTCGTCTATTATGATGTAGTCGCTGCCAAGATAGACGATGCAACGTTGGCTGACACTGCTGCTTTTCTCCTCGATAGCTTGCTTATCCAACGCAGCTCGAGGTGAGTTTCAGCACTGCTAAATTGGGCGCTGTAAATGGCTACTGGGCAGTGTTATTCTTGACATAATTTCGTCGCGATTTCAAAATAAACGACCCGATATTAATTTGGAAGTTTTATCATATATTTCTAAATTCGCGTAAAACTGCATCATATTTGAAAGAAATTTCTACTTTTTTTTCCCAAACGAAGGTTGTTATTCAGCGAATGAACATCTTTGAATCATGGCAATCGATCATAAAATTTGCTAATAAATAGCAGCAATGCGCTAAACGCATTCGCATGTTCAATGTTGTATTACTGTATATGTGTTTACTATTTCCGGCATGAATGTGCAATGTTCGCATACTCTGAGTCGAAAACTTAAAAAAAACTGTTAGTTATTCGAATGAAATTTTACGACAGAATCAATTAAACATGGCCGGAGAATTCAGAAAACGTCTGGGACGAATCCGTTATTTCGTGATTCTAGTCATAATTCATACTGGCGACCTTCTATGGGGACCCGAGCTATTCACCGCCGGCGACGATGACAGCGAGGTTACAACGCCAGAATCTCTCTTCAGAGGCTTCCCGTTCACGAGGCGCACAACAATGTCGACTGAAATGTTCGATCGCGTTCCGATGCCAAAGTGCGCAAGCGGCCGTTCACCACTCCTCGATCGGGGCGATATAATCAACTGCGACCACGACATGCGCGCATGTCCCGAACTCTACCGCTGCGAGGCGATCCTCCACTGGACCGCCTGCTGCGCTATTCTGCCCGATGAGGGCACCAGCGATCTGACGAAGCTGGAAAAGGACGTTGAGGGCAAACGGAAAAGTCTCCCGATTGGCAACTGGCGCGAACTTGCGACCAAGCCGACTTCGCCATTTCCGGCGACACAAGCGTCGTCAAGCGCGCCTGGATTCGCCGTTCCTCCGCCGGCGGCGTTCACGACCGATTCGTACTTGCCACCGCCAGCGTTGACCACTTCATCGGCGCCAAATTTTACGGCGGCTCTCAATAGCAGCACCGAAGGGCTGACCAGTCGCTCGACACAGACAACGCCGATCAGGAGCACATTGGCGCCACCACAACTTCCTACGGTAGCGGCTACTATTATGACAACACAGGTTGGGAACAAGCAGACGTCTGAAATTTCTGTAACAACGGTGATTCCCAATCAGACTACGACCTACGCGGATTTTCTGCGCACGCCTTCTGTGGGACAGCCACCCGGGCTAACTCTAACCAGTGTTCAAACGACAACGGTGACGTCACAAAATAATAAGGCGTCTTCAACCGAACGCTCAGTTCAAACAACAACGGTGACGTCACAAAGTAATAAGACGTTGTCTTCAACCGAAAGCTCAGTTCAAACGACAACGGTGACGTCACAAAGTAATAAGACGTTGTCTTCAACCGAACGCTCAGTTTCGACCGGAAAAGGTATAGTCAAGCAAATTTTTAGAATACTCGTTAAAGCACACGTGGTAGCCAAGGCGATACTCTTATGTGGTTCTAGCCAACACATTCTCGTACAGCACCTGAAACTAGAGCTATTGCCTGCAGTAGTAGCACCATGCAAAGAGCAGTTTTAGATAATGCTCTCTAAAATTTTGAAAATTTTTCAGCTTCAAACTACACGTGCGATCGCCAGCCGTTCAGGAACTCGTGTTCGGACACCGGTCTCCCAACGCAGTTCACGCTTCGATGGTACCTGAAGAACGGAAAGTGTTGCTCCTATCCTTACGGTTACTGCCAGGGCGACGAGGTCAGCAAGGAAACCGCTTTGCGAACAAAGCAAGCCTGCGAAGCGCTGTGTATTCGTGGCGAGAATATCGGTGGGATGACTGGTGGCGCCGGCGGCACCACAACCGTGGCTGCCACTTCTTCGACTTTTCCTGCCACGAAGAGTGGGGTTCCGGAAGGAAATTCTACTAATTCTATCCCTGGCGATAATGCTACGTCTACCTCGCCGGAAGTTAACACGACGAGCAGCTATGCCCCGTTCGAAAATGGGACCACGTTTGTTCCAGATGGAAACGCGACCACGCCGAACACAACGTTTGACAATGCAACGACTGGCATTCCGAGCAGTGGCGGAAGCAAAAAAGGTGTGCTGAAGGCCCGAATTTTAAAGTTTAAAATCCACCAATCTGGCATCGTATAGACACACACGTAGCTATTGCCTGCGTGCTATACGAGTGTGACCAGCAGCTTATAGAACAAGTAAATCGGCAAAGCCGAAAAGGCATCCTGCCGTTTCACAAAAAAACACCAGCACATAAATTTTTGAAGCAACAGAGAAAAGGAGGCCACGAT
>JAQGBB010001660.1:0-12789 GCA_034691745.1 Prismatolaimus dolichurus
GTTATTTTTACACGGCAGTGGGCCTACTGGAGCGCCTCATCGGAGTTGTATTAGGCCGGCGGAGCCCGTCTCCAAATTCGGATCTGAATTTGTGCCAAGGTATTTTCAGTAAAAAATTCTGGCCGCTAGCTTGCTTGTTTCGAAGGTTATCGTGATGACGGACGGACGGATAAACGGACAGGCCCGATCGCAATAAACAGGCTGACTACGTCAGTGGACCTGAAAGCATGCATAAAAAGGATTTATTTTGATCCAAATACGTGAAGCGGTGATGATGGGTCGCTGGCGACCCGAAAATATTTCGTGGATAAAACTGCCGCGTAGTCTATGTATTCTATCGTTTTGAGTAATTTCTTTAAAATGACCATAAAAGGGGTTATCAATCGATATCGATCGAAAAGGTTGGACGGAGAAGAAAATTTCTCCGACATAAGAATTAGCGGGAGAAATGCTTCTGAATCTCGTTGGATGAAAATAAACGAAACGAACTATTAGCTGAATGAAAATCAAGAATCCACATTTAGCATAAAAGCTAGTTTTTATACGTGTTGCATATATAACGCTTGATGGTTTCCAGTCACTCGTGGCTTTTAAAAGTTCACCAGCTAACGTTTGCAGACACAAGCTGAGGGAACTCATTTTCTCTTTCTATTTCTCAGGCTCTCTGCAAAAGTTCACAAGACCAGATGCACAATTTGCAGATGCATAGGAGCAAAACCATAACCGGAGATAAAAATTTAAAAAAATTTGTAAACATTATTGAGCTATTTTTGACATCACTATACCTTCAAGCTAATGAAAAAGACCGAGCGCTCTGGCGCGGAGTTTCAACATCTGAGTCACTAGTTCTCTGATTGGTAAAATTCGACGTACGACGTGCCAACGTTGACACACGAATGTCAGGGGCTTTTTTCCTATGAAATCTTCAAGCTTACAATATTGTTTGCTGGCAAACGTTTCTCTTTCTCCAAGCTTCTGCGTAGCTCTTTCATTTATCCATTTCTTTTCTTAGCAGCCAGCCCTCGCGTCGAGGTGTTTCCGTCAATTCCTCACATTCTTGTCATTCACCTTTTTCCTTATCCGCTTCTTCGCAGTTGGCAGCAACTGCTGCTGTAAACTCCACTTGCCGGACCCTAATGCTGGCACGTCCTCATAATTTAGCTGACAATTCTCGCGTGCAGCGATCTGGAAAAAGCGATCATGAGTGCGAGGAGTTTCCAATTAGTTCTCATTGTTAGTGTGCTCACGTGGCTGGCACTTGCTGATAAAACTGCGGCAGCAGAATCTAATTAACTTCACTTGAATGTGCTCTTATTCTGGCGGAAACACTCTTCGCTCTCTTTCTCCATCGCGCGAGACAAGTGATAATTTCTCCAGTTAATAACAAACACAGTTTGCAAAATTGATAGCCCTATGTGTCCCCATACGTCATCGGTATTTTCGAAGCTGTTGCAAGGAGAATCCACTTTATCGTTCTAGTGTGGGTGGGCGGCTTAGTACTATATGCAATTTGGCGACTAGGGCGTTGACTCTATCGCAAAAAGTGGCGAAAAATCGCAGAATCCATTTGCCATTTTTCCACAAACAATCGGCAAATCGTCATTTTTCTTTAGAAAAATGAGAAAAAAAAGTAAAATGAAACACGATTTTTCACGAATATTTAAGAACGTCAACCACCAAGGGGCCTTGCACAAAGGACACTTTGCCATTAGGGGGAAAGGGTCAGAAATTCAAACGTTTTGTGAACATAACGTTCATTTTAACACATGGAAATCGGCAAATTTTTAGGACAAGAGAGGAAGGGGATGCCAAAAAATTCAAATTTTGGTCGGACATCCTTTACAACAGGCCCTCAGTTGTGAAGCATTTCGACAGAAATTGTTTTTGCCTGCGCGTGTTCTTTACGCAACTGATGTATCAGCATATGTTTTCAACCATTTTGGGCGCGAAATATGCTAAAACAGTCTTGCAAATGTCGAGGAAAAAAATCCCTCAATTTGTCACTGTCACAAAAATTGCCCAATTTGGGCACAATTAATCGCGCAAAAAAGACTCTCTAACTGCAGTGTATCTGCATTTCACAGTGAGTAATGCTAAAAATTTGTAAACTCATCGACTTCGTTGCTTTTTTTGCAGATTTTAACACACTCGCATTGAAATTTGCTGCGCATAATTTTCAAGTCAGCTTCGAAGACTTATGGCGCAAGAGTTCAAAGGGATTACGCAGGAGGAGGTCCAGGAGTATCGCGAAGCTTTTGAGCTATTCGACAAAGATCACAGTGGAACGATAAACGACAAGGAACTCGGCGTTGCAATGCGAGCTTTGGGCCAAAATCCAACGGAGCAGGTTCGTTGCTTCCTTCAAAGAATTTTTTCTAACGTTTGTTTTATGTTACCGTTTTGTTAGGAGCTTCTTGACATGATCAATCAAGCAGACGTCGATGGCTCTGGTACAATCGATTTTCCCGAGTTCTGCCAAATGATGTGAGAATGAGTTGCAAACCGAAGTTTCATATGAACTCTGGTTGTCTTAGTATTTCCATTTAATAATTGCAGGAAACGAATGAGTAAAGAAACAGGTACACTCTCGACTTTTGCAAAAGTATAAATTATAAATAAATACTTTAGACTATAAAACGAACTAAAAAATTTTGAAACGATTTACGATTTTATTTCAACTCTAAACGCGTTTAATACGGTAGATTCCGAGATGATTCGAGAAGCTTTTCGCGTTTTCGATCGAGACGGAAACGGTGCGATAACGGCGGATGAGTTTCGCTACTTTATGACGCACATGGGCCAACAGTTTACGGACGCGGAGGTCGACGAAATTATTCGTGATGTTGACATTGACGGAGATGGGCAAGCGATGTGGCTGAGTGAATTATTCTGTAAATTTTACCGCTATGAATTATTTTAGGCAAATTAATTACGAGGAGTTTGTGCACGTAAGCTCGGTTGTGGTTAGCTTCGCGCTGAACTATGTTCATTGCATTTTTCATCATGTCGAGTCATCATGTCATTGTAGATGATGTCGAGCTAAAGCTAGCGATGGCATCATCCATGAAGCAGCGTTCATCAAAATCTGATGCAAACTGTCGGCACTCTTCGAAGTGTTTTTGCACGTCAAGAGCACGGCTTGTCTGTACTTTACACTATTTTGATCAACTATGCATTTGCGCTTAAACTATAAACACTGGAGATAATATCGTTCAGTCACGGTAAATCAATTACCGTGGTGATGCAGTGCTGCTAGTTTAGAAAATCGAGTTCGACTGAGCTAATCGCGTCAAAAAGACGGACATTTAACTATCAAGGTTTTGTCATTACCACTAGGGCGATGGCAGAGCGCACACGCACCTCGTGACCCTTATTTTTTTACTTTGTAGTGCATTGCGTTTCCCTTTTTCCGCTTCTCCACTTCCCCGGATTTCCCCTTTCCCGTGTCCGCTGTCACTAGAAACGGTCAGAGGCTAGAAAAGATCAGCAGCAAAATATTTTTTTATTTGTGGTGCGATGATGAAAGCAGAGTTTTACCTAAATTGGAGCACAAACTGCATAGTGCCGTACCGACCTTCCTTATTGTTACGTTATTAAACGACAAACGTTACCTATGGTAAAATACGGTATCCAAGGTTTTAGCTATGTGTTACAAAAAACGTGAAAAAAAAATGTTCCCTACAGTACCGAGCCACCACGTTGCATATGATGTTGCGTACTGTAGCCCCACGACTAATTGATCTGGTGCTTGGATTGTATAATTAATTCAATAAAAAATTTGCTTATAATGCAGTCCAAAAACAAAGCCGAACCCCATCTGCCAGTCTCTGTACGGAAAAATACGGTAGCAGGGTTTTCCCCCTTTAGTAGTGTAATTGTGCAACTGAAACTCTCGTACATACATATTAGCAAAAAGTTCCTCCACGTGCTGGCTTATTTTATAAATGCACCAGAGAGAATGCACGTTCTTGTTTTAATGTTCTTCATTTTCTCCCAAAAATGGTGCTCCATTCCGAGATTTCCTTTGCGCAAGAGGCATAGACGTGACGTAATTTATCGCGAAAAATGAAATTTTTTTTACGGATCGCTTGTGCAAAGACAGGAAAAGAATATGGCGGCTAATAGGGAACACGCTTGCAGTAATTGCATTTGAAATTATTGTCATCGATCAGTGCTCAGCCTCAGACGCTACATCAGCAGCAGGAAGTCCAACCGCGTAGCCAAAGGGGGAGCGGGATTCCTCCCTGTCGGTCTGATGACCGGGAAAAATGGTAAGAGATACTCCTCACCAAAAAATCAGTCCGAAGAAATGGAGAGAAAAGTGTCCAAAAGCAGCGGGAAATCAACGTTTTCACACGCGTTTTTTTCCAACAGTTTTCCAGGCAAAACTTCTAAGAAAGTCAATCTTGATAAATCATGAAAAAAGCCTAAAAGCAACTGAAATAGACTCTTCCACATGCTTTTTTTAATTTCTCGAGGCCCCAACTCCCACCTCCGCTGGACGGCTTTGCCGTTCAAAGTCTCTTGCTCTGTCGAAGAATTCTAAGTCGCGGTTGAGGAAGTCAAACGCAATTCACGCAGCGTTTCGTAATGCGCTAATTGCGGTTACAAGCTGCCGGCTCTATTGAATTAGTTATAATTCCTACATTTTTGGTATGTGCCTCAGGCTTATCAATCATTATGATTCTAGCTAGTTTTGACAAATTGGTCCACGTGCTTAGGTTTAGAAGAACTAGCTACTTTTTCAAAAGTAGAAACATCAAAAAATTGCTAGCTAATAATGGTAAGTTCATCGGAATGAAGCACGTTTTTTACTTTATTTGTGCATATTTTATATTAGACATCGGTAAAAGAAACAACATCAATATCTTATCGCAAACTTTGGAGAGTCGCTCACGATTGGTTAATCTCAAACTTCAAGCGTTCTGTCTCCGAGCCACCCGGCACCGTTCTCTATAGTAAGCACTTTGGCACTGAAAGCACCAAGTTCCAACTCCGACTTTGTCCAAACGGTTGCGGCGACGACTCGAAGGGAAACGTCGGTATCTACCTCCACTGCTCGAGTGCTCCGTCCGGCAAAAATGGCGTGTTCGTTCGACAGCGAACCTTCAAAATTTTTGATAAAGTCGATACGATTCTCTGCGATAGCGACGACGTTCTTGGCGACTGCTTTGGTGGGATTTGCGCAGTTGGGGTTTCGTATGGAATTCACGACCTTCTATTGCACGAGCAAGTAATAGCGCACGATACGATCAAGGTAGTCTGCGAAGTTGTCTTCGATGAGGATGCGGTTTCTATGAAGACAGCGAATTTTGAAGGCACATTTTGCAGTTGGCAAAACAACTTGTGGTACCAGAAACTGACACATTGGTACAGCATAAAGATGCCGTTTTTCTGCACGCATTTTTTACCGGTACAAGGTGCACGTTTTCGGTGCATACGGTGCACATCTACCGATGTGCACTGAAAACTAAAAAACCTAAAAAAAAACATTTCTGTATTAGCACAGAAAGTGTAAAAGGCGTTTGCAAATTCGCATTTTGGACAGTATCGTTAAATTTTTCAAGACACACTCAAATATGGTTACAATTTTGAAACCGAAAATTTTCCAAAACTCTTCAAAGAACTAGAAAATATTGGTAGAAATGTTCGAAAAATGATGGAAATGCTACATTTTGGTCAAAACTTTTGGTGCACATTTGGTGCACAAACTTTTTTGTGCATCGTGCACTGAAAATGTGAACCGTGCACCACATGCACCGAGCGGATACTCTACTACATACAGCACAAACTCTCAGCGACCCAGTGTGTTCAGAAAAAAATATTCGTTTACTGTATTATTTAGAAGAAGTAATTAGAATGGCCAGATCAGGCGTGCTTAGTGGATAGCGACGTGGAAAGACCAAGCAGTTTATAAGGTAAAAATTGCTGAACCATTTCATCAACTATTTCTAGAAGTTTTTTGCTTGGTTAAAACTGAACTTACAATTTTGTTTTCAACGCTGCGATTATGTCGAAAACTAAGTAGCTATGCTCGAAAATTTTCGGCCAACGCCGATTTACATGCATGTTGCAACACTATTACAAAGAAGACACTTGCGAGAAGTCAAACTGTTTCTAGAATTAAGCGATCAATTTGCCAACGAACAAAGAAAATTGAGGAAAAATCATCTCTCGCACATACAATGTTTGCGCCTCATAACAATCTCAACAAGATTATTCGCCGAATTGCGCCACTCTCGCCTGTTTCAGAGTTAGCTTGTTTGCGTGCTTCAACAGGCCTTTGCCTGGTTCTGCAAATATGGCAGCTATGACATCAGAAAAAAAGTTGTCCGCAATGAAGCGTCGATCGTTGTAGTATTCAGGTGCAATTTTGCGAATCTAAACGTGGAATAATTTTCTGATTTTTATTATTAGCTTTTTGCGAGAACGAACTTCTTTCATGTAGCGTCCGGGAATGTTTGGAAAATCGTGATGTTCCCGATGATAGCCTATGTTGAAGTTAACGTAGTTAATTGGGCCATAGTAGGAACGAGCGTATGGCATATTGTCATCGACCCAATGGTCAGCAAAATTTTTGCTGCCCTAAAAACGAAAGCAATAAAAAAATGAAAAAAAAAAGATTTTATTAGTTTATTAACCTGAATATAAATGCAGTCGTTTATCCACATTGAAACGAGAAGATAGAAGAACGAGCGCCATCCCCAAAACCAAACGACTAGAACGTTGCAAGCCCACACTGTGTAGAAGTTCCATTTCGCAAACGCCGTTGGTGCTGCGCCGACGTTCTTTGCCCATCGATCGCCACCGATGATTGGATGAACGAAGATAAAGTGCAGGCGCTGCCAAATTGTCTGATCGTATTTCAACGCTTCATCGACAGTTGGATACCTCAGAAAAAAGTTGTGTTTGTGTGATAAAACACGCTTGTATAAAACTTTTTTGTTTTTTTGTTTTCCTTCAAAATAACGATTTGTCAATTTCCTTTGTGAATCTTTAAATAACTGCTGGATATAGTTCGACACTTTAAATATCCATTTATCAATTTTTTTTGCAAAATTTTCAAAAACTTTTATTATTTTTTAGCAATTTTAAAGTAATAATAAAACTTTTTTGTAAATCTCAAAATATGTACTTACCAATTTTTTTACGATTTTTTAAACAACTATTCAATATTTTTTTACGGAATTTTCATAAACTATTTATACTTTTTGTGAGTTTTACAATTTTTTGTTAATTTTTGAATGAAAATTATTATTTTTTTGTAAATTTTTAAATTAACTATTTAGTAACTTTTTTGAATTTCTGAATAAGCAAATAACTAATTATCTTAATAACTGCAATAATAATTTGCAGTAATTTCTTTATTTTGGCTTTTGAAATTTTTTATGTTCAACTTTTTTAAATTATCTAACTATTTTCAAATTGTTTTTTGTTATTTAATTTTTTTTTATTATTTCATTTTTATAAAAGTGTTTAACAATTTTTATGGTACTTTGCATCCAGATTGGTGCCCAAATACGAGTGGTGAAATCGATGCGTGGTATAGTATCCACCGATTATCGGCCATGCCATCGATAGATTGACGAGTCCACCAAAGACCTTGTTGACGAAAGGTGAACCAGGAAGCGCCAAATCATGCGTCGTTTCGTGCAGTGAGTTTGCGATTGCGCAGCAAAACATCGTTCCCACTAAGAAAGTCATGACGAGAAGAAAAGAAAACTCCGCATCCCGGAGGCAGTAGGCGATGTAGAACTGTGTTAGCGCACAGGCCCCGGCAACGTATTTGAAACTTGGATCGATCTTCATGAGATCCCGAAGCTGCGGATATTTTTCTGTTAAAAGACGGTTTTAGTTATTTTCAAATTAATCAATTTCAGTTGATTAATCAATTTTATTAAATTAATTAATCAATTAGTTTTAACTGATTTTTAATTATTTTTCTTTAATGATTTTCTTTTCAAATAATAATCAGCATCATATTTTGCCTAGGTTGCTTGCTGTATTACTCAAAATCTCTTGTCTTCGTTTGAAATGGTACGCGTCGGGCACGATGTCGTCATTGTCGCCAGAGGTGTCGTATGAAGCTGAATTGTCTTTTTCGCTTACCATCTCACGTCCTGGTTCAAACTTCATTTATCTATAGCGTCGAACTTTACAGCACACTACATGCGACTGGGGACAGCGCACCCGTAGTTTCGACAGCGTTTACGTATCAAGATAACACATTTATTATACCGTTGATTTAACATCACTGATGTGTACAACGCAAAACGTATGTCCAATGTGGTCTGACTGCAAAAAAACATACTAGGGAAAAGGATGAAAACGTGCGACTTGAAATATAACATATTCCGGCATTTATAAGTCGAAAAAAAATGAAAAAAGCTAAAAACTACAAAATAAAATTAATTGATGTAAAATTAGTATTCTTAAACTAATGTTTAGAATTTTAAATTTTCAACTTTTTTAATTCTTTTGATTTTAGAGTCAGCTGAGAACAGTTGCAAATTGTAAATTAAACAGTAAAAACTGTAGAGATAGTTTAAGAATACAAAATTTACATTAATTGCATCTTAGGCGTTGAGAAACAAACATTCTATTATAGATATTTTTAGTCTGTAAATATTTTTGTTTATTCCCGGAATTACAGACAGGTATGAAATTATCATCGGGAAACCGAAACCCAATCTCTATCCACACTCGAAATATGGAACGAGAAACTGTTAGAAAAAGATGAGTTTGGCAAACATTCTTCAAAATATTCCTAATCTTCGGTGGGTGCGAAATTTTTATGTCGAATTTTGGACCAACGAAAGTGAAAGCCCGTTAATTAGCATCTAAAAACCTAAACTGTGAGCTATCATCGGCCCGCTAGCCCAACGCTGCTTGGACGCGTTTGTCGCAGTTGCAGCCACGTCATCTTCAACACCGAGTGCCGCCGAAGACTCGTTCGCATGTTCACTATAGCTTGCCGCAGGAAGAACACCGTGGTTGTCCACCACGTAGCTTGGCATGCTGAAATAAATTAAATGCAAAGAAGTCGCCAGCGCGTTGAGCACAGCGCATCTACGACTCTATGTACTCGAAATGTGGGAATTCAAATTTTCCGTCCGTGTCGTCCTCGAAAAATCTTCAGAAACAACAAATTTTAGCGGTCTAATGTAAGACTTTGCTCCAACGCCCTGCACATTTTAGGTTTGCCACAATGCTTAAAAAACATGTTTTCTTTCAAATCTTGAATTTTTGTAGGTTTGCACGTGCTTTTGAGATATCTTTGACTTGACGTGTAGAAACGCAAAACTGTAGACGTCACCATATGTTTGTTTACGTGAGGAATTTGAGTTTGACTGCGTGCATGCAGTTAATTTTGAGGGCTTCATCACGCAGTCAAACTGTTCGTCGTGAGGTGCAAAATTAGTCTCTTTAGATTTAAAAATTTTTTTCCTCCTTCGCGGCAAGCCAATGCATCCCAATTGTTTGTTTCGCGTTTAAAAGGGCAACGTTAAACTCATATTTTTACTTTTGACTCTCAGTCTGTGTGGATCGGAAATTGTTTTTTACTTTTTGGAGTGTTATCATGAAGCCGACTGCCCTGCTCGCTGTGACGGTCATTCTCCTACTCATCTGCGTCTGCTGTCTATCTTCGGCATGCGCGCCGGCGGGTCCTCAGGTTGCCGTCAGTCCACACAGCGTAGCCAAGCAGCAATTGGGGGCTCAAAAGAAAACAGCGCTGCAGCAGGCGACGAATCGAAAGCCGCCCACCAGAAGAACGACGAGAAAGCCAGCAGCGAACAAGGCTAAACTTTTAGCTAAGCCGGCTAGCTAATGATAATTTTGTTTTAATTTTTACCGATAATGTTACAAATGTTCAGGTTGCTAACCGTTCTCCGTTGCATCAGGTTGCAATAAAGTGTAATTTGTAATTAAAGTTCTGCCCTCAGTTTTGAGTTACAATTTGGAAGTAAAGGCAGACATTTTTTTTTGGGGTACTTCGGCGATCAGCTACAAGTTAAAAGCAAGTCGAACAGTTAAAGTCTAAAGCAATATATCGATTGAGCGAGTGCATGCTGAAGGTTACTTTGAGAAATTCTCGTCCACTTCGGTCATTCGCGTGTTCAGCTTTATTAGCAGATCCGGATGCTTCAGTAAACGCTTTTTCTGGATTCTTTTTCTCGTTGTCTCTGCAATAGCCACCGCCTGGAATGTGGCAGAGAGCGTTGAAACCTTTCTCTCTGAACCGACCGCAAGTCAAATCAGCTTAGGCAGTAACGCCACCGACGGCTTTCGCTTTTACGACGCGATCGTCTGCTTGGAAATGTGACCGAACAATTTCTTTTAGCTATATAAAAAGCACATTGACGACGTCATTTTCGAGGTTGTAAGCATGAAAAATTTGACTCAAAATTTAATTCAAAAGTTTTAAAAAATCGACGAAAGGTGGGACCACCAAATTCAAAGACTGACGGAAACAAACCAGACCAATCGCTTGAAATTTCAAAGACGTGTACAAGTGATAGTATACGGCTTCGACAAGTCGGATTTCGAAATTTTTACGGAAACCCATGTCGCCTTCTTTGGCCTTCTCACGACGACGCTTCTCAATCGGCTTGCCGAGATCGAAACCGCCCCTCGAGCGCCCTACACCATAGAGCGAAAAACCCAAATTGACACAAAGTGCAAGTCGCCAGCACTTGACAAGCTCTACATGGCGCTCGCGCACAGCCGAACGAGTTTTTCAGAACTTTTAGGTCTCGCAACGAATTGGGGGGAGAGGATTTTTCAGAATGATCACTAAGTTTCCTTTCGCTTACGCACTACGTGCTCCAGGCAGGATGCAGCAAGGGCGCCATCTAGTCTGTTTTGTCTGTATTGCCTCCCTATCACCTCCTTTTCTCTCTTTGGAAGAACAATCAAACAAAGTGCAAACGAACTAAATGCGCTTGTGTAGTGTGTGCAAACAAACTACAAATACGAACTGAATACATTGAATTTGTGTCAAAAAATAGTGTTGCAGGATGTTCCAGACAAAATTTCGTGGACGTTTTTGCATTCTGCCAGACGAGCGAGCGAAACGAAAAAAAAATAAAGAATAGCTACTGGTCATATTTATAAAATCCCCCCTAATCCGCCACCAATCTCTCTCCAATTCCCAGTCGAGAAAGTTAGCGGAAGGTGTGAGCAAGCTGCCTACGGTAGGCAGCGACTTGCCAAGAGTAGGCAACAACTTGCCAGTAGTATGTGGCAACTTGCCAATGGTATAGGGGGTGCGGGGGAGGACGAAGCTCCCTGCATAAAATAATTTCTTGTTTTTTATAAGAGCGAGGCAAAACGCAGTCCTACAGACAAATCGTGGCCTCCTTTTCTTTTTTGCCTCAAAAACTTCTGGCAGCAACGTTTTTTACCATGGGCAGGATGCCTTTTCGGCTTTGCCGATTTCCTTGTTACCGCAACGGTCTGTGAACGCTGACACAATGTTTGAACATTTTGCAGTGAAAAAAAAAAACAGAAAAGTCTAAGACTTCAAACTTGATTTTGCAATCGGCTGTAAGGTCTCTAGACAGTGTAATACGTCACGCCTCTCGAGCGAGTTGCTGCAGAGTAACGTTTCGTCGGACGGAAGCCAGATTGATTTTCACTCCGGGATGCCCGGAACTGCTGGGTCGGATGCCTGGACCGTAGCTGAGTGACTGAACTAAATTTTTGCTATCTACAGCAGGGCTACCCAGCAGAGTTTTGAAAATGAGTCGGAACAATTTTGCTTCAGGTCTGTTCACAACTGACGTCAGCTGTTGGGGAGAGGTGGGAAAAAGGGGGAAGGGGTTTGGTTATGGATAACGTCAGGTTCAGTTTCAGTGATTTGCAAAAATGACAAAAGATTTAAAAATTGAAGTTAAAAATTAGGGGAACGTTGCTTTTTCGAAAGAATTGGCAAGCCAACCATTTAATTTTTGTTTTACAATGCCTAAATTCCTACCTATTTTTTCTCAGCCGAAACTTTGTTGTATTTTCTCGTTTTTTACATTCAGCAAAAAAACCGATTTTTTGCATGGCGGAGGTAGGTTGGGCCAAAACTGACGTCAGGTTGGAGGGGGTCGCGTCAAAACTGATGATAGCTGACAAGTGAGATCGGGGTTAAAAATTCAAATTTTGAGCTTACGTCAGCTGTGAACATCTTTAATTTTTGAAGCCAGATTTCTCTGTAGTAGTGTATCTAAATTTACGAGTCCTACATAAAATCCCGTGGTTGAATAAAGCTGCTTACCAATCCTTCAGGACAGTGTGCTGCTGCAGTCAACCATCGTCTGACTCACGTTTTTTTCTACCTACATTTTGCTCGTCAAAAACAACTCCCTCTAAACTTTGCTGAATAGGGTGAGTAAGGCAGGCTGCTTTGTCGAAAAACCAGTAGCGACAACAAGTCGCGCAACTGCTGACGTTCATACTCTTTGACGCCGTGCGTTCCTGCGGCTCTCATCTCTTCAGCTGTGATTGAGAAGAACGAAGGTTTCAGACTCTCGCAAGTGCTGTTTTATTGCTGCTCGAAAGTGCTGTTTTATTCATCGCGTATATAAATTTCCCTCTGCGTTACGCTCGCGTGCAGGTGTTTGCTGCAGCCCGGATTGGTGGTCAGCCATTATGTACGCAAACGAGAAAAAATAATTTATCCCCCCCCCGCCCTCTTGTCAAGAAATTTACGTGTTAGATGTATACTATATTTTAAATATGTCTTAAACATTGGCCCGACCCCTCCGCTGTACCCGTTTACGAAAATAATGAATGACCCCT
>JAQGBB010001661.1:0-12788 GCA_034691745.1 Prismatolaimus dolichurus
CCCCCGGGACTTAATATCCTGGCGCCACGACCCAAAATACGCCTCAAAACCATTGATGAGTCACGTGTTTACGTGTTGTGGTGGCGCGCTCGTACACAGTTTCTGAAGAGAGCATTCTAATGCAAGCAGCATGCATGGTTGCAGCTAGTAAAACTAATTGTACGCACGCAGGGCGCCACCTGGCCGGCGACATCGAAAGCAAGTGCATAGATAGATATTGAATTTGAGTAGCGGGAATTTTGTGCGTAACTGCAGCATAGCCCTACACCTCCACGCATCAGTGGCACTTGAGGATTGGTTCATCCGACTTGTTTCTGTTCCTAACGTTTGATGTTTCACAAACAAAGTGTAAAAGCCCTGCGGAGCTTTAGTGTAAAACAAAATGCCGAGTGCAACTATTTCAATTAGTGATTACGTAATTATGAGGGGAGGGGTCCAGCTAATGATTACATTTAATTACATTTGGGAACGGCGGTCAAAAAAGTCGAAATTTTTTATTACATAATATGTGAGCTACCCTTTAGTGCAGAAGAATAGCTATTAGCAAAAGAATAGCTAAAGTAAAGAATAGAACAATTACTAACTATTAATAGTCACAGACTGACTAATTGTCAGATTGTTGCATCCGACCTGGAGCGAGCGCAGTGAGTGTAAGAATAGGAGGTATTACTGGTTGTATTTGGATTCGTAATCGTATTCATATCTCCCCGAATCCTCGCGTATCCCTCCTTATCCCCCTTATCCCCTGTATCTCCATTATCCCCCGACAATCAAAGTAAGGGAACGTTCAGAGAATCATGGTACAGTATATTCTCCACCAAAACGCTGGAACAGTCAGGGTTCCAAAGTGTTTCGGAGTGCTCCAGGATGTTCCAGAATTTTTCTTGTGAAATTTGTTTGTGTGAAGTTTTTTACCGGTCGGATGCACTTCGGCTTTTTGAGTCACCTGTTATAATTGTGCTCTCTACCACCGGAAAGTGTCAACAGTTTCAGTCCTTTCCCAACGAGACAACGACATGTGATAAAGCTCGTCGAGAAAGAAGAATGACTGAAAAACTCACGAACGCTCAGTTGTCGACTCATGGTATCCCACTGTTGGATCATTTAAAACGCTGAATTGGCGCTGAGTTGTTTCGCAGAACCTCAAATTTATCGATATCCGTTGGAGTTGGCCCCAGGGGAGTTCCTGATTAACGAGGGTTAACTGGTTTATGAAATCAGGAGCCACTCTTCTGGAGAGCTTGACGCCGTTCTTGGTTTCAGTTTTATGCACTGAATCACCGCAGCGATAGGGAAACAATCGTTGTATTGTTTTGCTTAAAATGGAGACGTTATCAGCTAGCCATGTAGGCCTTCGAATGCGAAATGACTACACGCACACACTTCAGCAGGAGGAAAATAAATTTCTGGTTTTCTGCCTTGTCAAAATGGCCACCACACGTTCGACAGATTGCGCTCAGATGTCGGACGCCGACTACAGACATGAGCTCGAATCGGTCGAAAAGTAAAGCGAAACATGAGCCTCTCCGATTCCACGTCCACAATTTTCGATTTTTAGAACGCGTAGCTGCGCTGTTGGTTTGTGTCTGGTGGCGATCCTGATGCTGGTTGGCGGTGTTATGATTGCGGTTATTGCGGTGGGTAAAATTTCATAAATTAATCGTATTTCTTTCAAATTGGCGTCATTTGGACCTTCGGTCCTCTTCCATCCAGGCGGATAGGTTTCTTAATTTTCAGGACAGTTCAATCGGTTGGATACTCTTCGGTCTCTCGTGGATAGTGCAGTTGCTTGCGACCTCTCTCGGTGTTAGTGCCCGTCGGCGTCGTGCAATCCTGCTTCTTTCTCGTTCTCAGGCAGTTCTCATACGGCATCAAGTCCAGTACATTTATCCGCCTGGTCAGACGGGCGGAGCGCCGATGTATTCGTTTGCCAATCCAAATTTGGTCGTTGTGCAGCCGCCAATGCTCCATGATACGGCTAGTAGTGCATTTCCAGGACAAACTTAGTAAGTCACGTGCTGTCTTATTCATGGGCACAATTTTTATTTATTTTACGCACGAAGAAGCTCAAACAATTTATTGACCGTATGAGATGGATCGTGTTGCGTTCCTGTTTTAGCAACGCTCCACCTCCTGCGTACGCTCAAGTGGTGAAACAGACACCGAGCAATGGCTAAACAGCTGTTTGCCAAGCGCGAAGCACATTTTCTGAGATTTTCTTAGTAAAGTAACATGAGTTTCAGGGAAAAGCGTGCGTTTATAAATATTTAGCCATGAGTTAAATCGAAATGTATAATCGAAATAAATAGCTCTTGCACACACGTTTGCGTTCTCACAAAAAAAGCTTAAAGTTGAGTTGTTGTGTTGCCCAGAGTTCTTTTTTGTACCTCTTGGTCAAAAGACCATGAACATAGGTAGTTCAACGTTTGTTCTTGTGTTTTATGTGCTCTAAATGTGTTAGAGAGTATATTGTATTTAACCTGGAACGCGCATACCTACATGGCTACATGCATTTATACTTGTCAAATTTAAACCACCTCTCGATCTTCCATCGCATCCCCAAACTAAATTACTTTCCTGTTCTGTTTCGCGAATTATATCCGTTTAATTAAACCACAAAGCCAAAGCGCATCCTGCTGTAAACAAAAAAATGCAAGATTAATTTTACCTCAACCGCCAGTCCAACCAAAAAGTAGGAGGAAGAAGCCGAAAACGCAAGCACGCCGCTAAGCCTCACAGCACGTTCGATTAATCACGTTTTTCGTCAATTTTACATGGGAAAGCAACTTCAAAAATTTCCCCTGCTCCAAATATTAGATCCTTAATACCCATGTGCGAAATTGTCCGTTTTCATGGCCCAAGGCATCGAATGCAAAAAAAACCGGGTCTCGATCAGCTGCTTCTAGCTCGAGAAAAGTGGCAGACCGACTGACACACACACTGACACACACATGGCACCGCATAAGTCTCACCACGTGTTACGTAGTTCAAAGGCCAAAAACTTGCTCCACATGACGCTATTACTCACGTCAGATTGGCAAGCAGGTCGAACAGCTGACTGTTTGTATGACTAAAACACCGTGGTCTCCTGTGACGACAATAACGGCAGCAGCTTAAAAACGTGTAACGTTTTTAAGCACAGTTTTATTGTAAACGGTGAGTTTTCTGAAGTCGCTAGTTCAATCTCTAGCGTATCTTGACAGTGGCTCTAGCTGAGCGAATGGCGCTTGTAACCGACTACACTTCCGACATCGAGGCGCAGTCGTTTAGCGCATGGGCGCTCGAAACTCCAGAACAGGCGATCGTCCGCTACAACACGATGCTCTTCTTAAGTTCGGTAGTAGGCAAAACCATCGTCGACTATGGATGTGGAGCAGGCGATTTTCTCCGAAGTTGCGTAAAAGCCGGTGCAGAGTTTTGCCTTGGCGTCGACCAAAGTTCGGCTATGATAGAAACAGCTAAACAGCGGTATGATGAATTTGGTAAAAAACGCGAAGCCATATTATTAAAAAGCAATCATTTTTAATTAATTGTTATTCTTTGATTATTTATTTTTTGAAAATTATTTATTGATAATTCTTCATTTAATTTTTTGTTTTTTTGGTAAGCTTGTGTTATTTTTTACTGCTAATCGTGTTTGTTAACACTGTATCCAATTTCTCAAATTCTCTTATTGCTTGCTTAAAAATATGCACACTTTCGTAATAAAAGTATTTGTAGAGATTTGATTGCAAACATCCCAAACGGACTCACGCAGTACGTCGAAGTCGACTGCTTCTCACCGA
Source organism: Prismatolaimus dolichurus (assembly GCA_034691745.1). NCBI lineage: Eukaryota > Metazoa > Nematoda > Enoplea > Triplonchida > Prismatolaimidae > Prismatolaimus > Prismatolaimus dolichurus. Next base: position 3,786 of record JAQGBB010001661.1, read on the forward strand.
TTTCGCTAAATCCAAACGGCTTTGACTATGCCATCTGCCACTTCATGTTGCATGGATGCTCGACCAAGGAAGCGTTCTCGACGTTCGTTCAAAATGTCTACGGAGATCTGAAGCCAGGCGGCAAGATATTCATCGCACTCGCCCCGTACGTCGCTGAAAGCGAGCAGGATCGCAACCTTCTTATTGACGTTTTTGGCTTCGATGCGCCGATCAAAGCGAAGGTCGTTCAGTGCGACCCTCTACACTTCTATAAGTCTGCGTATAAAATTGGCGCCGCCGAAGCAGCCGATTCGAAGCCCCTTTTCACGTTCGACGACTATCATTGGTCGAGCGAGTTCGTTCTACAGGCGGTTACAGATACGAAATTTGTGCGGGTTCAAAATATTCGTCTGCAACTACCCGAGCATATCGATGAAAACACGGCGAGGAAAATACGCCGGCTTCAATGCAGCTACATTCTCGTTGGAGGAGAAAAGCCACTTGACTGACTGAGAAAAAAGTTCATTTATCTGCTCGGGACGATAGGCCAGAAAAAGCTTATTTTTCTCTGAATTCCTATTCTCTTGTGTGTAAGTTGTGTAATGTTCAGTATCTTTGGCGACGCTCACGCATTGTAGTGCCAGAACATATCTGTTCCGTACTCACTTTTGTCATAGGTGTGTGTTACATTGGTCTCTCTTTCAGCCCCTCCAATCTCTCGTCTTTCTTCTACTCTTGTAGCAGTAGCTGCACAACGCGCAGTGCACACATTGCATACTTAACTGTCTTTCTCTGCCGTTTTGCTTTGTCTTGCTACGCCGCGCTGGCGGTACGTCTCTTTCTTTCTCTTTTTTTATCAGTAGCTCAGGTAGCAGTGCCACCGTATCGTGCGCACTAGCGTGAGCTTGTGTTGCTGCATCCAACCTGGAGTGCGCGTTGTGTAAAAATAAAGCATCGAAGGCATTACTCGCAAGATTTAGATACTTCTTCCTTCTTCTTATAGTCAGCATATCTCCAGTCATTGCCCCGTATTCCAGCAGTAAATGCCCAAAAGATAGCAGTTGAGAATTTCGCGCGCTAAGGCAGTGAAGCATCTAAGTGCTCCAAGTTATTTCAAGTGTTCTAGCGCGTTCCGGAGTGCTTTAAAGTTTTCTAAAATAATATAGATTTTTCGAACTTTCGTATTTCTTGTCTTTTGTTACGTCGATCTTTTTGCATTCTATTTTAGCAAGCTAAACATAGCGAACGCTTGCAAACATATTTAACGGTTTTCGTTTCATATATAGTGCAAACTGGTTTTTTCTTTTAACGGTCGGATGCACTTTGGTTTGTTGTCAGTCTGTTGCGTCGGTAGTCGTTCGTTGCGTCACGTTTGTGATCCAGCGATGTGCCCCGACGATCTCTGCTGTTTCCGTGCTGTTGGTTTTGGTCTTACGTTTTCACGAGTGGGCGTTAGTTCTACTATTCCCGACGTTAGTCTAGCCAGCGACTCAACAAACCGCTGGATCCACAACCTCGGTTCTGCATTGCACCGAGCTGAACAGAGAGACAGACAGCCACGGTCTAAATACTACTACACGCATTTTCTATCGCTGCAGCTTCAAAATGGACCACTTTTTCAATGCGATCTGCTCTGTCATCAAAACGAGCCACTTGCTTCGTGTCATTTCTTGTCATTGGCCTAGCCCTAATTGGGTTCGTCGTTGTGCAACCCGAATCAGCTACCGTCCCTATGCCGGCGCCAAAACGCTGGAACACTGAGTGCTCCTAAGTGCTCTTGCGTGCTCCAAGCTGTTCAGAATTGTTTTACACTACAGCTTTTTCTTTAACGGTCGGATGCACCTTCGGCTTTTCCAGCTTACTTTTTTCATTCTGCCTGGAGCCCGAAGGGCATAAGCAAAAGGATTGCACACTGTGCGGACAAAAATCTCCCCCTTCTCCGTCCTCTTTTCCCCCTTCTTCCATTTCTTCTCTCCTTTTTCCTCGAAAAATCGAAAGTTAACGGACGTCCAGAGGATCATTGTGCACTATGTTCTAGACGGTTTGGTGCAACATATTAGTGTTCCAGGCTATTCCAGAACATATCAAAAGGTTGCTGATGTGTATTTTTTCCGGGGCACATTTTTGAGAGACTATTTGACTTTTTGTGAGAGACCCTACGATTATTTTGAGAAACAGAGCATTCACGTGCCGTGTAATTCTGCAGGAACCAATGGCCTCGCGCTTTCGCGCTGCGAAGTAAAGGAACAAAGTTCTTTAGCAATGAAATACAGTGTATGAGGGAGACACTGCACTTCGACCTGCGGCATGTAGTCAGCTGTCGTGCGTTTTGGGTGCAGCAACGAACTTCCCGTGAACGGCCTTTCTAATTGTCATACTGGCGATGTCCTACCTGCACGAGATAAATTTTTTTTGATTGGACACTTGTTAGTCGAGGGCGGGGTGAGCAGAAAATGTGATGATCTCTCAGAAAAAGACAAATGATCTTTCACAAAAAGTTAAATGGGCAAAAAGTTAAATTTTTTTGTCATTTTTTCTTGGCTGGACGTGGAGAAGGCGTTAGTACACGGTATCGTGTGTCGTGCGTTGTTTTTTTTCGCTTCATGACAAGATGCCTTTTCGGTTTTGCCGATTTACTTGTTGCCAATTTCTGACCTCTTCATTGTAGTTGATAATGCAGTAGAGTAAATAAAACATTTTTAACAACTAGATATTACTGTAGCTGATTATGGATTATGCTATATTTTTGTGCAAAGCGAAAGCGCATTTTGGGCTTACTGCGTGCGTCAGTGTGCCTATTGCGATCGGGCCGGTGTGTGTGTCTGTCTGTGTGCGTGTGTCGGTGTTTGTGCGTCATTACCATAACTTTTTAAAGAAGAGAGCCAGCTGGCCGAAACTTTGCAGGCTTATACGTTGGTCAAATGAAAGGCTCAAGTTCAAGGATGGGCCCTGGGGGGGGGGTGGCTGAGTGGGGGACCACAGGGCACTTTCTATGGCTAATGACGTTGGACTTTTTACTGTGGGTACCTTAGGCCACAAGTGAGGCTAAATTCGACGTGTGTAACAAAAAGCAAAAGTTAGTAAAAATCACATAAACCCAACATTTCTCAGCCATTTTCTGGAATAACAAGGTACATTTTGAAGCGCTTTGGAACAAATACTGCATCGTGATTCTGTGGATGTCCTCTAGATTTGCGCAAAAATGGGGAAAAGGAGTCCAACCACTTGGCATCATACGGCAGTAAGATGCAAAGAATCAATTAAACATAAAACAGAATACTAATTGTAGCAGACAGAACCACTGAAAAATACCGCTCACTCCAATACAGCAAAGCCTAAAAAGCCATCAGTTGTCAGTTTTTTCCTTGAAGTGGTCATTCGTTTACGGTGTCACGGTCTATAGGGTGAAGTGGTCCCGCTAAAAGTGACGTTATGTACCAAAGATATCCCATCTTTACGTGTCATAGCAAGTGACGAAAGGGGAAGAGTGGTCCAAAAATTTGAATTTTTAGTTGACGTAGTAAGTGGAAAAGACCGAAGATTGAATTGCACTACATATTCGGCCGGCGCGTTCAATCCGCAGCGAGCGAAAGACATTCGAAAAAGGTCGGCAAGAAGGTAAGAAGAGTTGAAGAATTCACGAACGCTCATTCGTCGACTCATCTCGTTCCACTTTTGCATCGTCCAGAGACGCTGTATTGGCGACGAGTTATTTCGCAGAACGCCAAACTTCTTGACCTCAGTCAAATTCGGCTTCTCAAACCAACGGCGGTCGAAATTGTCGATCAAGAAGCCAACCGTCTCGTGAAACTGGTAGGTGAAATAGCGAATCGATGAAGTGTTGAGCAGCTTTTCGACGATTGGAACGAGAGCGTAGAGCAAAATGTCACTCCATCCGACGGGATATGCAGCAGACTTAGTTCGAAATGTTGGCAGTTTGCGGTCGAGAATTTCGTGCACATTGGTGCGCCACTGTTGAAAGACGACGTGACCTGCTCGTACCGGTCCCATCAGACTTCCGGTTCCAAATCTCCAGCGTGGGTATTCAATGGCGACAAAGTCGTAGCCAAGTTTGAGTCGTTCGAACCAGTCGATAGTTGAATTCCATGGCACGATGTCAACATCCGTGTACATTCCACCATACTTGAGGAGCACCATGCAGCGAATATAGTCTGCGCGATGCACGTTGTGAAGATGCTCGAAGCCCGGATGAATCGGCCAGTTGGCGTGGTACATAAAATCACGAAACAGAGTTTCATTTACCAGTTCGACGTGTGCAAAGTGGCGATTATGGCAACGCAGAGCGGCGATTGCAATCTCAACATAGACGGGCATTTTTGCGTAGTCCCAGAAGATCCAGATGATCGGCTTGCCGTCCGTCGTTGTGCATAAACCGTACGAGGAATTATAGACGAGGCGAAGATTTCCAAATGACGGTTCGCACAAAGATTTCGCAGCCGAATTTTGAGCGTAGCCATAAAGACCGACAGAGAGGGGGATGCTCCCGCAAAACGTCACCAGGATGAAGATAAGAGCAATCGATGTTGCAAGCAGAAGCACCAACTTTGCGAGTGATAGCAATCGCGTCGGGCTTTTCATTGTAGCCGAGCTTTGTGACGTCTGCATGAGATGCAGCAAGAAAGGAAACGAAGCAGCGTCAATTTGTTCTGTTTATGTTACGTTCCTTCTGCTAGACACATGGTCCGGCAAAGCCGAAATGCATTTGGCCGCTGCAAAAAAACTAGTAGAGCGCGGGACACTGAACAAAAACGTTCCTTGGATGAGCCAGATCGCCGTCGCAAAGCCGAGATATGGGCCGCCAAAGAAACGGACACCGACGACGCAGGCCGGTTTTGAGTCAATCCCGCCGCCACACGTTCTAGAAAGCAGGGGCGTACAAGAATGTTTTGGGAGCAGCCAAGACAGTTTCAGAGGGGGGCCCGGACAGTACACCGGGCAAAAGCGCATCTTTTAAACCAATGTAAGCTTTTTTAATTTTCGAATTTAGGGGGACCCAGGCCCGGTGGGAAAGTACGAAAGTCGGAATCCACTCAGAAGCAAAAAACCTAATTACCTCTCTACGTACCACGAACACGATGCGAAAAATTTCTTTGTGTTCAGGAATAACGTGGACCACGCTGGAACACTTTGTAAGCCCCAAGAAATTTCATTGCTACTACACGTTGCGTGGTCGCGCGTCGGCAGATGCACAAGCACCAGCGTGACCATCTCTAAAAGGCTCGCAATTATGGCAATGCTCAATTTTGACGACTGATATCTCAACGCAAGAGCATAGGATTGCAAGGCTGAGCATAGATTTGAGCTCAGAGTCATGAGTGCTAGAAGCCTGCGTACTTTAAAAAAATTACAGCGAAAAAATTTGTTTGGCAGTAATCAATCCAACACGTCGCGAGCGAAGCGAGCAGGAAAAATTTTCTCATTCAAGAAACAGCAAAAAACGGCAAAATTGTGTGTTTTGGTGCTGCGAAAAATTTTCATTGTTTGTCATATTTTGTCGCGGGCTCAAAGTACGGCACGGCCTCAAAAAGTATGGCAGCCATACCCAAAGTATGGCTTATGGTCACACTAACAAGCACATATATAATGCAGCCCGAACGTCAAACTAAACAAGTAGGTTGACTGTGCAAAATAGCGCTATCTTCTGAATGCAAACCTAAGCGTAGAAGCTTATCAATACGGTACAAGTGCATTAACATCGTCGCACGTTTGCCGAAATGGTCATCGAGTAGACAAGCATGTTGTCACGTTTCGTCGCTCCGGTGCGTCGGAGCACTACACCAAGCGATGTTCGTTATTTTGCGCGTGCAAAAGTAAAAACTACTGTATCAAAATTAACTGCATGGCACATTGCTTCTTCATCGAGAGTCCGACACTGACAAAAAAGTTTGAATAAATTCACTTTCATTCAATTGAGTGAGCTGTGCCGACCTCGTCCAAACTTACGCTGGCCCGTCGAAGCCTTCGAAGCAAGCGATTTCTCAGGGTAATAAAAGCGAAAACCGTAACCTGAGCCAGCGTTATCACTGAAGCGCCGACGAAAAGACCCAAATTTCCACCGATCGCGCTCAAGACGCTATCGAACGTAAACGAGAGCGTCTCGACGTACTTCTTGTGCGACATGCTTGCATAATAGATGACGACGTTCGCCGCTGCTCCGCCGCTTGCAACGCTCGAGATTGATGCAATCTCGAAGACGACTTCTTGGCACGGCGGCCTCGTGCACAACCGTTTGACGACGGCGTCGAGCGAGTTTTTGATCTGGAGTAATTGAGGTTTGAAGCAGATTTCTTTCACGTACGGAGTGCACAGTTGTGCAAGCCACGCGTTCGGCCATGCGAAACTGCAATTACAGGCGTCGTGAATGAGACTGTCGAACCTGGCGAGAAAGCATTGACCGCCGGCGGGGCGATTCTCGCAGTGGGGCTCCATTCGATCACACTCGGAGATCTTTAATCCGATGAACCAGGTTTGGCCCATGCCGACGACAACACCTGCAGGCCAATCAACATAAAATGATAAATTCCAGCATTTCTGACGAGAAGATAAAAAAGTATGCACTTCGTACTTTCCTTCAACCCCCTTAAATTTTTTACCAATGTTAAAAATTTGCTATTTTCCGACGTTTATCGAATATGAAAGTTTAGAATTTTGGATCAAGATTGAGTTTTCAAAATTTGCATGTCATGCAGAACTTACCTGAAACCGTCGGACTATGGAACTTGTCTGCGAAGTCAACATTGATAATATTTTTTTCATCGGTGCTTAAGAATGGCTGAATCGAAAACTGCAGTGCGTCCATAAATGAGGCCATTTTAATGGCGTCTGCCGGGTTAAAGCCTCTCATTACAAAGCATATCCCGTGGTACGGATCGATTGTGTTCTGCACGTATCTCTCATCGCAACAGTCGAAAGCGCCTTGGCCAACAGAGCAGTCTTTTAGAAGCCGACTGCATTTCACACTATGCCGCAACAGTATAGTCTCCCAATTCGAAGGCGCGCCGACATAGTTGAGAAGTTCGTCATTTGCGCTTTCATTGGACGCCACCGCGTCAAAAGTCGTTTTCATGTACGCGTCTACGCTAAACAAGAACATTAGCTGCAAACTTTTCACGGCTGCATCGGAGAGACTCATGTTTAACAAGCTTTCGGGATCGTAGGCAAGCCAACTGCCACAGATTTGCACTGCCGGCGGTTGCCGTTGAGCGCTGAAGACAATCTCGATTGATGTCGAGGTTTGCCGCTCGAGATAGCGTGCGAAGGTCATTGATGACCAGCCGATGCAGGTGGCCGTTGCGGCGAAGAGAAGCGCGAACCAGATAAAACGTTCTGGACGCGATTTCGCAGCGTTGATGTTCGCGTAGCCGTGCAGGTCCACTGGGAATTGACTAGTATGGAGAGCGCTACGCGCTGGATCCCCGCTGTTAGTGGGCGCAGACTTTTGCACAAATGACAGCATGCCGCAAGTCGTTGTGAATCCTGTATGCCTTACAAGATCTAAGCAAAAAATGAATATTAAGGTTAACTACATAGTAATCGTAGGGATTGTGCTTTCAAAATTTACTGATGTCAGTCGGTGGCTTGGGGCCTTCCACAAAAAAACGTTTTTACCCCCCCCCCCCTTGTCCGCAAATTTTACCTATCTCCATGTATTAAAATTAACATTGTGCCCGGAAAGGTCATTTTCTAAGACTGAACATCTTGCATGGAAGCTCACTCCAGAAACGCAGATACTACATTAAATTTTGGTTTCTTTCTCGCTTTATACGGGAAACTGTTTGTCCATGAATGAGCCGCATTGATTAATACAACCGTAAATAATAAATTTAAGATGTTAGGACGCCTTAGACGCGTTGGGACGCGTTAAGACGTTACAGCGCGATAAGCACAATTGGATACGATTTTCGCAACTGCTGATCACCGACACTGTTTTATGCACACAAGCAATGCTTGGGCTACACATAGTCTATGATTGGGCACCCACCCACGTGCAGAAAATTTCTCTTTATTTTCCGATATTTGAAGTTGCAACCGACATTTGAGTACAGCCATGCGATAATGGACAGAAGAAATAAAAATCGAACGGAAAAGTCAACATGATTTAGCTAAGTGGTGTTTCTTTTTACAGGGCAAACGCGGTACATTCTCGGGAATTCTATAGATAATCGCCAATCGTCGTGACGACGAAAATTAGAAAAAGTCAACGGTCGAAGATTCGGCAAATTTGTGCACACTCCCAGGGCAGCATATCCTTGCACTCCTGTTGGACGATGCGGCGTTCAACGCAGCACTCTTCACAATGAATCGTCGCCCAGACCGCCATTCATTTGTACTGTAGCCGTTCGCTGACCAGCTAAAGTATAGTTTGAGGTCGATGGATTGATCGGCTTATGGAACGAGGAGCTCGTGTTTAGCCTGATGCGAGAGTGCTTATTAGGAAGCAAAGTTCTCGCGCCGCATGCTGGTAGCAATTGCACTTGTATTGATGTTATGACTCACTGGTTTCGTATTTCGTAAGTTTCTGCTTATTTTAGCGACGGCATTTCGTAAGCTTATCATATCCAAGTAAAACCGTTTTTCGTGATGATGACGGTGTTGTTTTGTATTGCAGAATATTTGATGACAGCAGCAAATTACAAGAGTTAAATTTTGCGTGTAACCCATACTTTATGAACATTATGAACTTTAAACTTTATGAACAAGGTGTCAAAATAATGCCGTTAATTTTTCTGACATTTTGACATATTGGAATCCAGGTTCAGGAACCTCAAAAAAAACTTGTTTTGAAATTTTGAGTATGCAATCGAAATATCCACTTACTTCCTGGATTCTGGATTAGGGACTCACGTAAATCGCGATTGACTTGTTCCCTAACGTATACCACTCTGGTGTGCTATCGATAGTTTCAGTGTAGTTATCGCTAACCAAAGCATTACGCGCAATCAGCTTCCTACCGTGTAGTACTGTTACTCTTTATAGCAAACCAGAGTTTTCGCATCGATGTTG
>JAQGBB010001662.1:0-12784 GCA_034691745.1 Prismatolaimus dolichurus
AGAAATTGAACGGCAAGGGAAAAAACTTTTGACTCGGTTAGCGCCCAGCAGGATTTTTTTCCTCAAAACTCGCTTACTAAACACTGTTCATCTATCCTTCTTTTCTTCAAATTCGTGTTCAAATTAATTGTTTCTGAGACGCCCGTAGGTATCTTTAAAACAAAAATCTTGTTCCAGCCGCCTGAGGGAAAATATGTCAAAAATCTTGGTTTCTTGGATTTTGAACGAGTCAAAAAGGAGACATCCCTTTTTTGCAAGAAAAGGGTAGTACTGTACCTGCAGCTCGTTTCTAAACTCAAAATCACTCAACGAGGAATTGCAGTGTCGTCAATTTGTTTTACCAGAAAGCTAAACAGGCAGCGCACGAGAAACAGTGGATTGGGGAAATCAGATTGCTCATTGTCAGTATACGAGAGAAATTAACACATGGCAGAGCTAAAATAAGTCAAAACTTGTACATGATTTGAGAAAAGCAAGCAACAATCAAAGAATGGCGAGCAACAACCCGCAGGACACACTCACTCGCTCTTTCACGTACAAGCTAAGTGCTCAAAACGTTGATACGCGAGAAATCAACCACCATCAAACGTAGTGCGTATACAGCGACAACGGGTACTAACCCTCGTCCATCCATGACTAGCGACTCGCAAAGTGTAACTAAATAATGCAAATTACTTAAAACGTTATAAAAACCAACACTGCTATAAACGTTGCTTGCGTAGCAGTTACGTACAAACATAAGGAGACTCATGGCAGCCGACAGTAGCACCGCACAAAGTACGTACCGTACGTATGCATAAAATGTGCATAAAACAAACGCACCACTGCGACGACAGTAAACAAACAAAGCAGACGCCCGCTTCAGTAAGGCACAGCAGTAGCAGCTATGTTACAATGGGAGAGTGTGAGCGAACAACGTACAACATGTATTGATTCGGCGTAAAAAATGAAAACAATCAACATATCGTAAAGGACGGGCGCATATAGCGCAAATATGTGTAAAACACTCGCTAGCATCGCGTGTACAAACGACGAATCGGCTCCTACAACTAAAATGACCGTTAGAAAGACGTCTAGACGCCGACAGCGCTACGAGAGACAAAGAACGCACAGAAAACAGCGACGGTGTATGTGATTAACGTACTGTACAGTACAGTACCACTGACGAACAAAAGCGGGAGGGAGAGAGACGGCCAAAGAGATTCATTCGAACATAAATGCAAGCCAGTCGGAAGGGCAAATGCATCAGAGAAGAGGGACGTAAAGTACGTAATGTACTGTACGTACGAGAAGGGAGGACAAATGCACCAGCGATGGGCGGGCATAATTAAGCTAACCTGCTGCGGCAGTGTGGCAAGCAAACCGAGGTACTGCGTATGAGAGAGACAGCGGCGGATGGAGAGCACCTGTATGTACAGTACGTACTGCGCCCGCATTTCTAGTTACTGGCCAAATATGTAGACGGCAGTGCCGACGGTGTATGTTGCACATACACTAACTGATACCAGCGAGAACACGAACGCGTATAGTACGGCACACATGAAACGCAGAAGCAAACAAAAGTGACTCACAAGCTCGCCGGACCGCCGCCGCGATAAAATTGCTTAGCACCTACCGGCGGCTGCACGTCCGCAACAAAAGGAGCACCAACGGCCTGCCTCCTCGCGAGGGTACGCCAATCTCAAACGCGCACCATGAATGCATCCGTTCATTCGTTCCGTGGCAAGAATTTTAGTCACTGGCAGAGGGCGCTCAGCCGCACTGCTCGTAGAAGTTCTGCCGCTTCTGAATAAGTGCCGTGTACTGATCGATGCGCTCGTGCAGGACGGCCAGGTCGACCGCGTTACTGTTGAGCGCCAGTTCGCGATTCGAGAAGTCGCGTCGCTCGCCTGCAAAGAACGAGCCACCACCAACGAACAGACGCTTGTCGCGCACGCGTAAGACACAAAGCAGGAGCATAATAGCGACCATCCATCCGACCATAGGACACGGGAGACATTATCACCAAAAAACGACTGTGCGGAATACGTACAGTACATGCATCGTTGCCGTATTTCCGATTAATCCCCGGTCAACAAAGAATCCTACTGCGAGCGGACGCATTTTCGACTACTAGCGAAATATGACGAGAAAATGTTCCTTCTCTTCGAAACTCGTCCCGAATAAGCTAACAGCGAAACATTTTGAGCGAAAAAGCGACAAGCGGGGATTAACCAGAAAGGTTTACGGTAATACTGCGACAGAATCCGTGCGATAGACAGAGAAGGCAACAGAGGCACACGGCAGAACGACTTGCACTATAAACGCCGTAAAGTGACGAAGGTGCTAACTAACAAATGCACACGGCAAAACAGCACACTGCAACAGGTGACAAGTGCAGCATCAGCGGTTGGTGACAGTCCTCGCTGTTTATAGACCCAAAAGAGCATTCGTTACCTCATTTTCATCGCTTATGTTAACAGAATGTAACCAACCGCCAGCTGACGAGCAAGTCGTGAAACCCACACAAAAGCATGCATCAGAAAGAAAGAATGCGAGCAATACGACAGAGAAATGGAAAGGTAGGATAAGACAGTTGTGCAATACTGCACATGCACAACAGTTTCCGCAAGCCGGTGCCGACGAGTGCTGGTGCCGCTAAAACTAGTCGAGCAACTCGAGCGGACAGAGATGTGGCGTCGCCGTTGGATCACTGACACTTGCATCGCACTGACAGTTCTTCGACTGCCTGAGATACTTGTCGAGCATCGCTTCATGACGCTGAGCGTCATCAGCGAGTATGGCAAGTCGGTGCTCGTAGCCGTCGACGGCGAGTTCGTTCGCCGACGCGTCACGATAGAGCACTGAAACGCCCAATCGCACATGAATGTCGAACGAATTGCACACCGACGGGCAGACTAGCTAGCATGCAAACTTGTTGCTAACTCTGTGCGATCTACCGTCATACATGTGCATGCATGCGCACTACATGTGCTGAGAAAATAGAGATAGCGCCCGACAATAACCCAAAAGACCACCCACAAAGCAGGCAGTTCCCACTCTTCGGAAAAACAAAGAAACAAGCATGCTCATCTAGACTGCATCCGACGGAGAGCAGGCCCATCTACCGACCCACTTTCGTCAAAAAAGGAGAAGCGCGAGCTGTGAAAAAGCGTAGTGAGCCTTGTTCGTTCGACTTACGATCAATCTCATCGAGTTTCTTCTGTGTATCGGTCACCAACTTCGTCGCACGAGCACGAAGTTTCTCCGCACGGTCTTTCGCACCGTCATTCGTGCCCAGCCGTTCAGTCGACTTGTTTTTCGCTTGTGCATACAACGTTTGCAACTGTTGCTGCTTCTGCAAACGACAAAACACTCTATTGCATACGTACTGTACACACATAACCGAAGTAAACGTATTCCTCACTTGTGCAGCTTGATCAGCCGATTGTGACGCAGCGTCGACAAGCGCACTCGACGTGTTCACATCAGCTTCGATACCAAGATAAGCGACCTTCACATCGTTCAACTCTTTCTGAAGTTCCTTAAGTACATCGTCCGTCTTTGCCGCATCATCGCTCGCTTGTTGAACATCGTCAGAAATCTGGAGAAAAGCACAATACTGTAGACTATTCCCGAGCAGTCCCTCCAGCACATACAGTCCGCAAGTCGCTCTCCGTTTCCTGAATATCTTTCGTGGCCTTCTTCACAGCAGTTTCCGCGTTCGACTGTGCTTCCGACGATTTCTCAAGCGCCGCAATAACGCTCGTCGTCGTATTCAACAACGTTTCAGCCCGCTTCCTAAAGCGGAAGTCTTCATTCATTCCCACCCCACATCCACGTCGAAGTACTACTGTAAATGCGTAAAAGAAACGCACTTTGCTTCATCCGCACGTCTCTTCAGAGTCTGCGCTTCGGTAAGATTTCCTCGCGTCTCCCTCAAAATCGCATCGACATTGGTCACCCTCTGGAGCGTACTCTGAATCTGCGTCGCAAGTTTCCTAATCTCATCCGGCGTTCTCGAGATATTCGTCGCCACCACCATTTGTGCCGTCTCTCTAATCTGCGCGGGTGTCGCCCTTTCCGCTTCGAGAAACTCATTCAACTCATTCAACAACGCTTGCAAACTCTGCCTCGTCTCATTCGCACGTGCCGACGTTCGCACCGCAGCATCGTACGCATTGCGCGCTTCAACGAGCGCAACCTGACTATGATTCTGCGCCGTCTGGACCCGTTCAAGTAAGTTTTGTGCCTCCGCTTGTTTCTCCTTCATCTTCGAGTTCGCATTGCGTGCAAACTCGAGTGCCTGTTGTGATTTCGTCAGTGCTCCATCTCCGCATGCCGGTCCACCGCAATGACCACAACCAGCACCACCACAACGATCATCGCATGTTATCGCCTCAGCAGGGCTGCCACAAACCTGCACGGAAGAGAAAAGACTGGCAATGCAAGCAATAAGAACAACGTTCATACCATGTGATTGACATCCGGCAGTTTGTTCTCGACAGCAATAATAGCACGCTCAATCTCCGCAAGATCTTTCTGATTATCGACAAACTGTTCTTCAAACTCCTCCTTATTGGCATTGAGTAAATCCTTCGCTTCAAGTCTCGCCGTCTCGGAATGCCCCACAGTGAATTCCGTTGCATTCGCTCTGCGTTCCGCCTCAGCCGAAGCCTGTGCAGCTTCACGCGTAATGTTAAACGCTCCTAAAAACACCAAAAATAGTACTTAGTAACACATGCAATTACGACAAGAATACCCTCAACATCCGCTTCACGAAGAGCAGTCGCATTCTGTTCCAACTCCGATGCAGTCGCCATGACTCGATCCGCATCCCCGCGCAATGCCTTGAGTTGCAAAGCAGCAGTATCGACACTCGATGTCGCTCGAACAACCCGTTCATCAACCCCGTCGAGCCCACTACGAGCTTTAGCGATATCAGCTCTAAACGAAATCGATCAAACAAATGTCCCACCCTTCGTCTATATTGCCCACTTGAGTGCATCAATTGTTAGAATCAACTCGTCCAATTCTTTCTTCGACACATTCGCCGTCTTCAATTGCTTCTCCATTTCGGCAATACTTTTCTCCATCGCATCAAACTGTTTATCATACGCACTGGAAACTCCCCTGTCTTCAATACTGCCCGCATCGTCGACAAGTCGTTTCATCTCAGCTACAGTGTACAATGCGGTCATATAAATCCCATAAATGATAACATCATACCTTTCAAGTCCTGCAGAATTCGATCCCAATTCTCAAAACACTCCCCACACGTCTGACACAGCGGCCAATTTCCAGTATAACCCCTCGCGCACTGATCGCATTTGGGTCCGCCCGAACCAGGCATGCAAATGCACGTGCCATTCTCGCGATGACACTGCGTCGTCTTTGATCCGCGAAGATTACAATCGCAACCTACGGACACGAAGAAGCATCAAATAGCATTGTTCAATACTGAACTTATCCTCACATACATACGTTTGCAACTGTCTTCAAGGGGATTTCCCCAGTATAAATTCTCACAATCGTGGCACGTTCGTCCTCCACGTCCCCGCTTGCACTGACACTCGCCAGAGAACTAAACAGGAACCAAACAGTCAAATAAATTCAACATACTCTACGTGAAATACCGTATTGCATTGCAAAACCGGTTGTCCATCAGCACCGACAACAACCCCCGACGGATCACATCCACAAGGTTCACATCCCTCGCCAGTAGCAATCTTCCAGTGATTCTTCGCACAAGCGTCGCATTCAACGCCTTCGACATTCGGTAAACAAGGGCATTGGCCGGTCACACGATCGCATACTGCATCGCCGGATGTTCCGTTAATTGTACCAAGCCGATTACATACACACCTAAAATCAAAAGAAGTTAATGCACACGGACATCGATAAGTCAACTTTCCACTCACCTCCGGCACGACTGGACCTTAGCATCTCCAAAGTACCCAGCCTTGCAATTCTCGCAGTGGAATCCCTCGCTATTATGCAAACACTTCTGACACCTTCCCGTCTTCGGTTCGCACGACTCCGGCACCGCATAGTCGATATTGTTATTACAATCACATCGAACGCAAGATTCCCCAACACTGTTCGGATCGCCCCAATAGTTCACGTCACACTTGTCACAGCGATTTCCTGC
The DNA here is from genome assembly GCA_034691745.1 of Prismatolaimus dolichurus. Taxonomy (NCBI): domain Eukaryota; kingdom Metazoa; phylum Nematoda; class Enoplea; order Triplonchida; family Prismatolaimidae; genus Prismatolaimus; species Prismatolaimus dolichurus. Next base: position 6,131 of record JAQGBB010001662.1, read on the forward strand.
AAAAGCATGACACCTTGTGTATATTGCATACACAGGTTGACTCAACTCACCGATATAGCCGACTTCACAATTGCAAATAAACTCCTGCGTCGCGAGCGAGTCGAGATAGCATGTTGGAGCGTGTTGGTAACCAGATCCAGGTCCACCAGAACCTGTAAAACCAGTATTCAGCACTAACTGCTATGTACAGTACGTTAAACGTCTTACACATGCACGGTCTGCACGGAACATTTCCACCAGCTCGTGGAGAACCATAATATCCATCTTGACAACTAAAAAGATAAAATACGAGAATTAAAATAATTCCGAGCAAGACAGATTCGCTCCCGTCTTACACGTCACAGTTATGTCCAGTAGTGAGCGCCCTGCACTCCTTGCAAGCTCCAGTCTTCTGATCGCAAAAATCGGCATATCCATTGCAGACACAAGCTTCGCAGTTGGGAAAATTCCAAAACCCTGGTCTGCATTCGTCACAGCGTCGTCCAAAAACGTTCTCATTGCAATCACATTGACCACTGACGAGATCGCAAAAGAAGTTCAACGAACCGACACTATTGCACTCACATGCTAAAGCGAGTAGAAAATATCAACAGAACAAACATGTCTACAATCCCCTAATGACGTCATACCTGTGCAACCCTGTGGTCCAAAACTATAAGTCCCGGGTGCACACCGGTCACAACGTCGACCGATAACATTCGGTCGACACTGGCATTGACCGCCTTCTTTCGCGCAAATAGCACTCACCGATCCAGTCGGATCGCAGTCACATTCTAGAATGACTCAGATAAAAAATAAAGAAAAGACAGAAAGAACAGACGTACCAATTCCACTATCAGTCAAAACAGCAGCGACAGAACAGAAGAACTTTCGACAAATCTCGGGAAGTCGCTCCACAGGTGTTAAATCGAATGAATGATGGCGACATTGATAACGTTCGTAATCGGCGCGCCAATACTGTGCGACATGATCGGCTTGTTGGAAGAACGGAATAGCGGCCACCGGTGGTGAGACAATAATCTGTACATGCATGGTTATGTACTGTACATGGATGTATAGATCAAAGAAAGACGAACCGAATCGATGAGCAATGTCGCAGCCCGGTTGTCGTAACCACCACGGTCGCTAACAGGTACCATAATAATCAGCCCGTAAGGGACGTCCGCTTCGAGACAGAATGGAGGTTGGACTTCGTAGTATTTGCCACCACCTGAAGTAGAAAAAGAATAGAAATCGAATGAAACCTGATGTACACATGATGAATGCTAACCTGGAGCGAAATAAGCAGTAGCGAAATCGTGTTTCATCGTACTCTGCGCACACTTGCTGTCAGCTTGAGGCGCTTGCGGGCGAACCAACGTTACACCCACGTTCTGCCACGGATACTGTGTCTAAAGGCGACAAACTTAGTTCAAACCTGTTTTCGATTAAATCGCCCACTTACATCAAGAAGACGATAGCGAATGACGACATTATATTCCATAGTAACTCGAACATCAAATTTGAATTCCAACTTCGATCCTTCATACAAATGTGCAAACCCAGTCCCGGTAAACGCCTTCGACGGATCGGCAGGATCCGGTTGCGACAATTCCAGTTTAGCGCCCTGTATAAAGCCCAATAAATAGAACGAACAACACGACAAATAAAACCTACTCCTTCCATCATCGCCGCTTCGGCTTCATACGCAAAGTAATCCAACGCCGCGCAGAAATATCCCGATTGTGGTTGATCGCATCGTCGACCAGTAAACTTCGCCCGACAACTACACTGACCACTCACTGGATCGCAACTATTATTGTACGCGCCGCCTGGATCGCATTCACACGCTTTGCAACCGTCCTGGTCTTCGCTGAGACCCCAATGTTCGGGCTGAAGAAACCATGAGAAGTTTGACTTTGAAATAATCTTCGTTGTTTGTGAAAACACTCACTAAGCATTTGTCGCAGTTCTCGCCAGTGACGAGACGTTTACACGTGCAGGCGCCGGTCGTCTTGTCACAACCTTCGTTGCCGACGGTGCCGAGCAAGAGACAGGTGCATTCTAAAAATTAATAAAAAATAAAGATAAATTCCCTCACTATTTGTGCTGCACATGACTTTTCAACTCACGTTTGCATCCCGACGGATCAGCTTCATCAAGATTCCAAAATCCGTTCTTACATCGGTCACAACCTTCGCCAATGGCATTCTGTTTGCAGTGACAACGTCCAGCGACAAGATTAGCAGCAACATCCGTCTCGCGTTCACAGATGCCTTTATTGAGTGCTCCACGCGGATCGCATTCACAAGCTACAAACAACATTCCATGCACATAAGAGCATACTAGATGTACAATACATGCACATACGTCTGCAAACATGTGGATCATCGATAGGTCGACCCGGTTCTCGATAATAATAATCCTTGCACTGTTCGCAATTCTTTCCCATCGTATGATGCTGACAATCATCGCAAACACCCCCGCTGACGAAGCCCGACGCTTCGTAAACACCACGATCGAAATGACACCGTGTCGCATGATTATTGCAATGACATCCTAATCGATCAGAGTTGAGTAATAATAAGATCGCTTACTGCGTGCACTCACGTTTGCACTCATTTCGTTCTTTGCCAATAGCCGGTCGCCACGGCAGATCATTGAAGAAATCCTCACACTCCTCGCAATTGAGACCTTTCGTGTGATGCGTACATTCGCAACGACCATGGACCTGCACAATACGGGTTCTACAGTACTGTTCTAACAGAACTCAAAGGCTATTTCACCATGTCGCGATGTCCTTGGTAATCGCGGGGATCATGCGAACCAACGACGAATGCGACACCGTATTGGCCACCTTCAGAACGGATTTCAATGCAACGGCTAGCGTGGCCGTAACACTGGCAAGAGCCTCTGAGAAAATCGAAGATTCGTTCTAACTGTCTGTATTGAGCGAAAATAGCTTTCACCTCACGACGATGTCGTAGATCGAGTAGTAGTACTTTCGTGTGATCTCCGGTCGATTATCAACAAGATTATCACCGAGTGTGTGCAACTTGGTGAAGTTGATTCGCAAGTTAGTCACACGCAAAAGATCCTGTATCTCAGGGCTGTACGGATCGGCCAATGTGATATGCGGGGGAATAATCTTGAGAATCACCTATCACCGGAGAATAAAAAACACAATTACTAATACTTACACGCATGTACACAAACTGCATAGTTCACATTAAAATCAGTCTCAACAATTAGCTAACTAGTAAGCTATCACCTATAATGTGCGCTTGCATCAATCACTCACTGGTCACATCTATCTCAATGTCAATCTACTATGGTGCGTAATAAAACGTGCAATGCATCAAGAAACATTGCCACTTCCACCTCTCATTCGTCCGCCCCGCCGGCGGAGCTCGCCGTCTCGCCTGCGTCAAAATCTCTCAAGCCGACTCGCTCTCGCATAACACTTAATCGAGTGAGTGCCTCCTATAAACTTTTATCTACGCGAAAGCGAACAGCTGTGCTGCGAATTCAGACGTACACGTATAATACATAAGCATGCCAATGAACGTCTACGAAGGACAAACTGAGCGAGTAAAAACTTAACGGCCATTTCCCAAAAGTGCAAACTAACTACGCCATTTGAATTGATGTCGAAGCAAGCTAAAAGCTAGAAGCCGCACAAATCAAAGCGTGCACGTGCAACCAATCAGAGACTGACTGACAAGCTCGCGTCGACGTTCGCTAGCTCGCTCGTCGACTATCAAAACAGAGTGAGTGAGACAGGGAACAACGCGAAGTATAGCGCATAGGAAAGTTGTTTGTCGGCGGCTGATCTCAGCGATGCCAACGACGACCCACCTAGCGTGCAGCTGCTGCCTGCAATGGTCGCCGAAAAAAGTGCGTTCACACAGGCGGCTTGCAAAAGCAACAACATGCCGAGATTAGCACCGACGCAGGCGAGCGGATGAGTGGGCGATCGGCCGGTCGGTTTAGGCGATGAGAAAGACGTATGCACGCGAGATGGACTAGCCTGGTCTATGGACTGACAAGCAGACAACAAATTTTAATAAATAAATACAAAGTGCCAAACGATAAAGTCAAGCAAAAAAGCACTCGGAGATGACGCTGCTTGGTGCAGCCAAATCTCGTACCACTCTTTAACTCAAATCTGCAACAACTTTTTGCAACAACACAAAACGAAGCTCAACTATCACAGCTATACTTGCCTCATCAAAAGCCAAAACAGAGTTAGTAGGACTCACCTCTCCGAGGGTAGATCGTTCGAGGTTGCTATACTGTGAATCGCAAACAACGTCGCCATGTTTGACAGCAGGTGCGGGCGGAATGCCAGGAAAGGACTCCTCGCAGTCGTAGGCGAAATAGCGGTAGGTCTTCCATGTCTTGCCAAAGTCGGAACTCCTTTCGACAAACATAGCAGCGGGGCGATACGTCTTGAACGTGATGATAAGATGAGTGACATGGAACTCAGCCTCGAGATCGAGTTGAATCGAGACATTGTGGACGCCGTTTTCGGACTGCCACCAGCGTGCATAGCCTTTAGAAGACGATGCACCATTGAAGAGAGGATATTCGTTGACGACATTCTCGATACGATGCGATTCAGCGCCCGAACGCGAACGCGGTTGCCATGGCTGTCGAGAGTCACACATGAAACACTTGGCGGCTGTCTCGAGGTGCGAGACGATGCAGAACTGCTCGGGGGCTCGCAGACCGCATGTGCTTGTCGCTTTTAGTCGATGGGCGCGACCGATCAGCAGATTGCCGGTTGCGGGATAGCAGCTCTTCTCCTCGCAGTCCATGTCGACGCGCGCAGCGCGGGACTTGTCTGAAAATGGAAATTATGTGTGTACTAATGTACTGTATGTCCTCATATACTGTACGTGTGCGCATAGTTATGTACACACGTTTCATGAATGTTCACTCTAACTTCTCAGACCGCAGACGAAAAACTCCACTGCCTCTCGTGAAAAAAGCTGAATGGGCTATCCAACAGCCGCCGTTCACCCATTATCAACTCGTATTGAATTCAACAACAATTTTCTCCAGTAATGGCGGATAGTTGACTTATAAACTCACGAAGTTCATCGATTTGCAAACTCTCACATATACGACCCCTTTTACGACATGCTGTTCCTTTTCTTATGCAACTGCCTGTTGAGCTTAAATGGTCAATTTATCAGAAGAAAATATACGACTACCATAACAACAACTAAATGTGTGTCCGTCTTGTGCGCGTTCGCACAGCCGTCCGGCCGGCAGCGCAGTACTGTTCACAGTGACTATCCACCGGTATGTTCGCTGTGTCCTTGATGACCACTGCACTCGTAAAAGAACTGTAAACAAAGAAAAGCGCGCGTCGGTGCCGCTGTACACTACGAACGCACCTCTCGTTCGCTCTCCGGCGAGACGCGCGAAAAAAGCCAGACGCCAGCATAGCATACCTGACCTATCTTTGCTCGCCTTTCTAAACGCGTATACACACGTACAGACATTACTAAATGCTAAGTCGAGTGTATCAAATGCGACAAAGAAAGACACCTTGTACGCTTCCCATGTGGTCTGTCGTGGGAAAGTTTATCGAAAATTTCAGCTCTCATGTTCTGCGACTGGAGTCCATGTCTACTCGAGGGGTCGGAGATTGCATAAGCACTAAGACAACACGTCAGCACAAAATTTCATCAGCGCCCGACAAAGCCGCGCTTGCAAAAATTTAGCGAAGTGAAACAGACTGCATAGCACAAAACAGTCGTAATTTGCAACATTAATCAAGTGCTAGTTGCCAGAGCGAGCGGACATCAATCACACGCCAGACACAATTGCACAACTGCACTAACTATTAAAGAATACATTTAATACTATGCATGTAGTAGGATATGGTTCCTGCAACTTATGTACTTCGATAAACCTCAGTCGGCAGGAAATAACGTGTTGCTTAAGCGTAATTTTGGACTATACTGTGCAAACCACCAAAATTACTGTTCATACCTGAGAGAAAACAAAGGGGAACCAGAACGAGCGCTAGAAACGCGCTTCTCGTCGGAGACATGGTGCCTATCACCGACGATGACGGAGAGAGATCGAGACAAACAACGCTAATATGCGATAAAACAAACAACACTTGCACGGTCGCACGTCAGACGCAATTTTGCATCAACGCTGCAAGCCGTAGCTGGAAATTAAAGATGAGACGACTGAATATGGTATCGTGTCGCATCAGCCGCAACGGCGTTGCTTCTTGCTTCTTAATGTATTTGGTGATAAATCTAGACTGAACATTATGGCACCTACAAATAACAGCGAACATAATAACGAAATACAGACAACAGAAACAAAACATAGAAAAGGTGTAATGATTTACGTACTGTACAAAATAGTTTCAGCACCAAGAATTATGGGGTTCTTATGCACATCATGCAATGAACACATGACATGCTTCCATTGATTTATGCCTCAAATAAGCTCCAAGTTAGAATAAAAGGCGGTTCATCATGCTCGCTCATCACACAGCAATCCATAGATTTCTAGACACTACCGGCGTCCGCGATGCCCAGTACAGTACGAATACAGTATCACTGCGATCCAGTAAGCTGTAAAAAAGTTGTAAATTTTACAGGTATTTGTAAATATGTAAAAGTTGCCGTTGACAATGCTGCA
>JAQGBB010001663.1:0-12781 GCA_034691745.1 Prismatolaimus dolichurus
AGAGTGGGCACATTCACCACACTTTACCCTCCGTATGCTGGAGTACGTACAGACTTACCTGAGTTCCCATGCTAAGGTAGTAGTGCATAACGTATTATACGGGTGTGGAACACACAACGCTGTGCCGCTGTTCTGTCTTTGCGCTTTTGGCTAAAAGCTTTTTAGAGGGTGACGGCTTTAGCAAGAATAAACGTAAACGTAGCGCGGTGCTGAAGCAAAGCCTACCAGACGCCACACAGTACACTGAGCCGCAAGGATACTGAGACGTAGAAGCAGTGCACGTACGAGCAAGCAAGCGAATACCAGGAATAGTTCTTGAAGGTGCCCTAGCTAGCTGGCCGACTGCTGCTCTGCAACCATCAGTATTAATACATCTATGGAGTCAACATGCATCCACGCAAATTGTCCACGTACCTCACAAGACTAAACCCTGAAAACTTTATGATTGATTGACGCTCGAGAAAGAACGCTTGAGAGCATTTGGACTCAGTCGGTCATTTCCGACTTTTTACCTGGCACTGATTACAGTGTTCTAATCTGCTAATATGCGCGAGCTCATGGAAAGAAGCCAGTCTTCTAAGACGGTGTTCACAACTTTGAATAACGGTTAACTCCTGTTGTATACGTGAAATTCCTGCTAGCATTTTCAGTTCCATTCGATTGCATGGCAACACTTTGGCCCTCGAAGTACCCTTCTTTCCAGCTGGAGCCAGCAGGAGAAATGTACTCGTAATAGCATTTTCAGTTCGCTATTTTCTGTTCCCGTTCTGCGGTCTCCAATAATTTGTATTATTTCCATCTGAATCTGTAAGCTGCATCGGTGCAGTGCGCATCATAGAAGAGCGACGATAATGTCCTCACTTTATGTTGCACATGAGGGAGAGTAGCGCCTGACTGCGTTTTCGTATATGGTCGTCGTAAAAAGTCAATTTCCCCTCGGCCCTCTAAACCGACGTTAGCCAGTTGTCTGCAGCAAGCTTGACACATGGATTAACTCGGATTTGCCAGCTTTATTGGCATTTTTTCGAGAAAGCTCGCTCGACAGGAAGGACACATGGAGTTTTTGGCATGAAGGCTGACTGCCTGTGTCAATTTGTTTCATTTGAAGCAGGCGTCGTCTATCGGCTTGGTCGGAGACGCTGCAGCTTTAGCATTCTGTTCAAGCCAGCCGGCTTTCTACGCCCCATCTGATCTGCGCTGTCTCGTTGGTTTTGGCTCTTCACGTATGGGACTGCTCTGGCTCACACGCCAAACATGCTGCGCCAGCGGGTGAGCTAAACAGGTCTCAGGTCCAGGTAAACTCTCGGAACTCCCTTCGGAACGAAGTGATCTTGCGAATTGGTCAATCTCTATGTCGGCTAGCGTAGAGTCAATGCGAGTCTCCACACAGTCCTGCACAATATGTGCCCTTTTCCTTGACATGTGCAACATGCGTCGTGCCATAAACAGCCTCGGATCAGTAGATCCATGCCTAGGAGAGTATTTTACTCTCCGGCTGTCCACCCTGCCTCATGGCCGTACATTTATGGCGTCACGGTTTAGGGGGAGGGGGTCTGGCTGAATATGATTTTACGTGTTATAAGTATAGAAAAAACCGTGACGTAGGGGGAAGGGGGTGCGAAAAGTCAACTTTTTCCGTGACGCCATAAATGTACGACCCCCTCATGCGTGCACGTGGCCAACACCAGCTTATGTGAAATGTCAGCCGAATTTGCAGGCTGCTAATTTCCATTTAGCTGCCTCCTTCGACAAAGCCACAGTACCCAAGCGGAATGAGTGAGCCACGTGAAAATGCTTCTGATAAAGTCGATCACGCAGAGACGGAGATTGAGCGAGAGTCAGAGAAAGCGCTGCGGCTGTTGATAAATTGACAATTTCAGCTGTTCGTGAAAATTAATCTTATTATGTTTTTACGGCGTACGTAAACCCGCCAGCCGACTGCAACTGATTGAATTCTCTCACGGTGTGGTCGGCGCCCTCCGTTGAGCCATCGCATCAGTTGTCGATTCTCCATCCGTCATATGTATAATGATAGCTAATATTTGCAAAGCGGCATCAGCAAGAGCGAGTTCACATATCTCGAAAGAAATGGACGTGTCAGTTTTCTGTTGCGTCTACCGGCACATATTGAGTGTCTAGCTAGCTGCGGTGTGTCTCATCATTTTTATTCTCCCTAACGACCGTTTGACGCTGGCAAGACCTCATTTTTAATATTGGCGTAACCCAGCTCAATTGTTTGTTCAACGATTGCTGATATTATTTTATCGATGGGCCAGAGCAGGCCTGCATTTTGATTTTACTTTCTTTCGATTGATTAGCTTGAAAAAGTACAATTTAATTAGATTGATTACACGAGTACGACGTCACGCAAAGCATTAAGGAGATATTACCTATAAATTTATATCAAGATGGTAGCTACGTACCAGATTTTTTATTGTCATCCTCAATCAGTAAACGAGCCGAGGGGCACTGATGTCATTCGCGTGAAGTCTCAGATCCTCGACCTACCTACACGACGTGTGTACATAAGAATCACATCTTCATCAGTACGTAGGCAAATGTATTTATTGCGTAATATCGGTTTTCATTTTTATTGCGCAGACTTCGCACGTTCGAGGAATCTCATTGTAGCTGTTTCATCAGCAGCCATCCATTTCACATATTTTCTCTGTTTCTAACGTTCGTCAATAGTAATATATAAATTTTATTTTGCCCTCAGCCTCTTCTACATGCTCAGTAATTGGCATAGCGTCGTGCAAAGGCGCTATGGCAGAAGCAGAGGCGGCAAAAGCGCTGTCCTATTGGCAAGTTGTGGTGGCATGGCCAGCACTGTCGAACTCGTTTCTATTCTTTTGCCCCGAAACTTGCTGTTACATCGTGGATTTCTAGATTAGCTCAAAAGTGGCGATGCTGAGTAAGCAGTCAAGCGAGCAGTTCCGCTGAAATCTCCAAAATCATGAGTTTCGTGGTTTTCACATTATCTCATTCGCGCCTCTTGCCGTGCCATCCAGCGGTGGGCAATCCGGAGCCCGATTTTCGCTGGCTGGCGGACTCTGATGATTTCAGAATTGTGTTACCTTTACATTGAAATTTTGAAAAAAAAACTTGAAAAATTTCTTCGGCTCGCTGCCGTTGGCCAAGTTTTTTTAAAAATAATGGTTGCCTATCTGAAGCAAATTTGCAAAAAAAAAATCTTTTTGCTCGCAAAAAAGATCCCGGTATGTTTGCACATGTGAAGGTCAAAGATAGTGCAGTATTGCGGTAAATACTCTTTGTGTTCGTGTGTGGTGGTTTGCGCCAGCCAGATGAAAATTTGGCCCTCGAGCCGAAAAGGTTGCTTACCGCTATGCTATGGTACACGTGCTCAAACAAAAACGAAAGCGCTAACCGACAATTGTGGCTTGCTTGACGGTAAATCCGAAGTAATACTCGAAATTGCTTCCGTTTTCCCCCACGCGTCGCCCCGCGGAACCTTTCGGGCCATGCATGTTAGTTGAGCGTCTTCTTTTGGAGATAAATTAATTGTGATGGATCATTGCATCGCTTTGTGACTGACACACGACCGTGCAAATCGGCAGCAGTGTCGCTTCGCATTCTGTCCTTTCTATGCATTCCGCCAGAAGTAATACGCGAGCTGTGCTAATAGATCATGTAGCTTGCGATTTCGCAAACTTCGCTTCAGTTTCCGTCAAGTTTGCTGACAGAATCAGCTGCTACATCGAAGAAGGCATCCGAAGCACCTCTGGCAAAATACATCTGAGCCCGAAATTAACTCAGTCCCGCCTAAATATCCAGCTTCAGATGATCGTATTCAGCGCGTAACCCGACCCAACTCTATGTAAAAGTGTCCGTTCGACGTCGAAGCTAAAGATGCCTCTTTTCAGTTAATCACCGTCTTCGCCCTGCCAAAAGTGCCAGAGAGCGGCCTGTACTTACCAGCGTTCAATGACAACGAAGTACGACGAAAACGACTGCAGAACGCGATGTCGATATCGAGTTGCAAGCGACGCGGCAACGCGTGGCGGATTGTTCCCCGCCAACGGGTCCACGATGCTCGGTTATTTTGACACTCCACCAACAATCGTGAACGGCTTTGGTCACCTGATGAACTCGATCGACGGCATAGGCGAGTCGAGTGAGGCTCAGACGAACTCGGCGACTTCGCTCATCTCGTCGTCGCAGGCCGAGATGAGCCGGCAGTTCGTGATCGCGTGGCGACCGATGATTCGAATTCTGCAGGTCCTCGGGTTTTGCCCACTTCCGTTCGAAGCCTTCCTGCAGTATCAGGCGGGCAGTGGCGGCGCGCAGATGAGTCGACGCTTAAAGTGCTGGCAGGCTGTCAGCTACTGTTGGCCTTTGCTGCTCATCGCGCTCTGCTTGTACACGTCGTACCTAACCGTCAACGAAACGCTCGTTTATTCAGAAGAGCATGGCGTTCTGCATTTTATGACAGGTACCTAGGAACGCTGTAAAATCAGTATGCCTATCTGAACACTTCTATAAGCATTCCAAACTATCTGGTAGCTAATAATCGAACGCCAAAAACCTCAGCATCGACAGAGAATCGGCTAGGCCGAACTGAGAGACCAGTACTAGCCAACTGGTCCATAATTATCCACTCGCAAGCAGTAGACTATCCGAAAGTATCGAAGTTACTTGACTTGCATCAAAGCTCTGCTGCTTTCAGTCTCGAGTATCATCACGGGCACTCTCCCGATGCAGTGTCTCGTCTGCTTCCTCATCTTCCTCTTCGTGCAACCCGCTCACAACTCTTTCGTGAATCAGCTCGCAATCATCGACCAACGATTTCGGTACCACTCACCTATGCCTATGCCTCAGCAACAACACTGGATAGGATAGAATGCTCGGCAGCCCGAACGGGGGGGGGGCGCTCTGTGTTTCTCTGAAGAACGCGAATAGTCGGTGTCATGTGCGCCATAATGGTTTCTATGGCAACTGGTGACGACCATAAGATGAACCCCTTTGGTTTTTTGCCTCGCATTCGCGCCAAAGGCGACGATTAGCGAGAAGCCTTATATTGCCGTGTAGTTAGGGGAATTATGCATCTTTTTGCTCTTGCAAAACCGATCCGAATCCATTTATGGGGATGTGTCACCAATATCCACAGCATCACTTACAGGGCATGCGGTATACCACTCTTGAAGTGAGGCTAGTCAATGCAGTCCAGCTAAATATTTTATGGAGCACACTTTTCAAAGCGTGACTTCGAAAGCTTTCTTTCGCACCAGTAATTAGCCGACAGATTGGGCTTCACGAGAAAAAATATCACATGAAACCTACATGACCGCGAACCGAGAGAAGAATTTAATATCCCACCACCTCTAAAACGTTGAGCGGTCTCTGATAATGGCGGAAAATTTCAAACAGACCCCTGCTCTCTTCCCTCGCTATTCGTGCACGCTGGCGCGTAGCCTAACTTCGCGTGCGTGAGTGACACGATTTTGGAAAAAAAAGTTATTGCCATGGACGAGAGCCTGAACTTATCGTGCTATCTTTTGAAAAAACTATGAATATACGACAACTTCAAGCACAAAAGACCCGGGGAGATTGCATCCTTCTCGCACAAGCTGCATCCTTACGCACGCTACTACGGTAATTTTGGTAACCGCTATTTTCACATTTTGGAGCTTCAAAACATAGACCGCGTTCCTAGGCTTCCGACAGACAGACAGTGGTAGAAAAGCAGCAGCTTCTGCCCATCAAAACACTTGAGTTTCGGGTGCTGTAGGCGGCGTCGACGTATCAGTGTTTTGGTGTGGAAAACCATGAGATCTGAGACGACTTTGGGTCGAGATATTGAGGTCCTTTCGACAAGCTAGCTAGGCGCGATGTGATTTTCGTGGGCAAGCTGTCAGGGGAATATTTCCCGACAATTCAGCAAAGCTACGATTCATAACTGACAGGTGTCGGCTCGGCGACCACCGGAATCCGCTCAACGTTCGCCGCCTCTTCAAGACGCTGTTGGGACTCAGTGTTTTCGTCTTCTGCATACCTCTCACGATCTATCTCGTGAGCTTCTACCCTCGCTGGCTGCTCCACCAGCTCGAAGAGAACTATAGCAGCAGCGCGCCTGCTTCAGTGGCGCTAAATACAAGCACCGTTAGCATCGCCGATACAACAGACGTCGTGAAGACGGTGCCCGAAACTGAAGGCGACGATGGCGAGAGTATTCCCGCCCAGGTCTGGTGGTACTTCTCCCTCGTGCTCGCCTCCTTGCTGCGCGTGTGGCAGATATTGCCGATATTCTACCTGGAAGTAGTGAACCAGGCTGTCCGGCACTGGTTCTATCGCCTCAATCGGATCGTGCTCGCCGACAAGAAGCTCGAGAAGCACACGCTCGCCTTCTACTACCAAGACTTTCTCAAGCTTACAGCAGCAGTGTTCACACTCGGAAATTTTCTCAACCCCGTTATCTTCTTCCAGCTCGCTTGGTCGGTAAGCTCGATATCGTGTTGCGTAATACAGTGCTTCGTATCGTTCTGTTACTTTTTAGCTCGTCACGCTCTGCTTTGCAATCTATTTTCTGACACAATCGCCCGACTTGTTCAAGGTTTATAGCTATGAGTACCGTACTCACACCGTTGGTTGGATCTCGGATCCACCCGTTTTGTTCTTGAGGAATTCGACCACGTAAATGTGACGAGCGGAGTCCTCGACGAGGCGACGGTCATCGCGCTTGGGAATCAGCTCATGGCGAAAGAGAACCTCGCGTATAGCAGTCTTCAAATCTTTCTCGCTATTGTCATCATTACGGTCATATGCGTGACTGGACGGAAGACGAACGAAGCTGTAAGAGGCACAGGGTTCTGAAAGATCTTCAGTGTTTTATTTAGTTTTCCACACACAGGCACGCAAACTCTTGGCCACAGCTCTCGGGCTCAATGTTCATACGGATGAAGATAGGTTTACGGTAAACAGTAGTACTGCAACAGCGACAGAAAGATTGCCGTCGATGATGCCTAGAGAATGCAAAGCCTTTTTAGGTTATCCGCTTCGTGCAGAAATGCTCAACACAATACTACTGGGTGGGTACTTTTGTAGATCGGCAAAGCCTGAAAAGCATCCTGCCTTAATACGCGTCCGTACGAGGAATTGCATACAGTACACATTGTTCTTGAACACCATCGCTTACTGTTTGCTAACTTTCGATTTCCCCAAAGGCACAGATTACTGATGTTCATTTAGGGAATGACCGTCTGGCGGGCATTTCCAATCGAACGGAGTTTGCTTTTCACGGTAAAACTTTTGTAAAACGAGTGTGAACATGAGAGCGAGATGCAGACAGCTGCAGCAGCCGCGTCCGCTATTGCAGGTCATCAGCACTGTCGTCGCTTGGGCCATGCTTCTGATGAAGATGCGCAAAGATCAGGACCTTTGTGTTCCCGTCAAGATAGTGAAAATGATCCTCGACAGCAATGCAACCATGTTGAACGAGTACGAAAGAAAAACATAAGCTTGTTTGGGCTGCGGGTACACATGGAGAAAGAGTCATTTCATGCTCTTGATACCGATACGGTGACCTCTCTGCTCTCCACCAAGCCACCCTTACGAGTGTCAGTTGGGCCGTGCCGACTGATTAATAGTCGCCCACCGTTTGTACAAGTTTTGCTTTCGTGGTAATTATCTTTGATTGTCTCGTTCAATCAATCGAGTTGAGCTTTGGTCCTACTGTGGTAGGTGTTGGCACAAACGACAAGCTGCCTGACGAGTGGTCGAAGAGAGAGCCCGACCTCAAAGCGCATGGTTTTCCAGTGGGCCAGGCAGTCCATAGCCCTGGTTACGCCGACTCAAAGCACAAAGCGTTTCTGTACACGTAGCACGTACACGCAGTTCACAAGCGCCGTCTTCCAAATCAACGAGTACGTACACTAAATTTCAAACGCAGGCAGGGCAACAGTCCCACTGCTTGTTAGACCGCTTACAAGCGTACATAGAGAACGATGTTCGCCCGCCCGCTACTAGAACTCCCGGTTGACCGATAAGCCGGCGCAGATCAGGCGCTCACGTTAGCCCACGCTTGGAAAAACCAATTTTACTCCAGATCCACTTTCACGAGATACAAAACTGTCAGTGAAGTGCATGCACAACGCAGTATACGTAAGCATTCAGGCCTAGCATGCACGTGCACGATGAAAGCTATAGATGTAACATACACAGCAACTACTTATTAGAGGTCGGGTTCGGACCCGAACCGAACCCAACCTCTCCTACTCATCTCCATACGCAGCACAAGTCGAACGAACTGCGCACAACAAACGTCAAAACGAACTAACTCGCGCGATCGTCAACCGCTACCAGTCAGCGGTGCTACAGTCCATTATGCAAAGTACGTGAACCAAATGTGTACGTACAGTACGTATGCATGACGCACAAATTACATTAAGCACATGGGCATGCGGTACGCAAAGTACGCATTTCTAGCCCACTCATCGTCAGCGTTAACAAGAAACCCGAAAAGAAAGAAGAGTCCACCACGAACTTTCGCAATGCTGTGCTTACACAAACAGATAGTACGTACCATGCGCCCGACTCCATGTACGTTCAACCCACTGTCACTTCACCGACGGCTGCGCGCCCTTCGACGAGCCCTCCGTCCTCCGTGCGACCGTTTCGGCGAGCTATGCACCACCGAAAGAACAAGTGGAACATCAACCCCCTCGCCACCTCGTCGCGCACGCGGCACTCGCTCCTCATCGCCGCTGTCGATCTCCGCAGAATCGGCGACGCCGTGCGGAGGCGCGGTTACTGAGACTGCACAAGTGAACGCGTCGACACCAGCTGGCACGTCAATGACGCCAACGACGCTCAAGTCAGCTCCATCGACGGGTCCTTCCGGCTCCGTCGTCTCAACAGCAACAGACACCGTCGTTCTCACCGTAACCCTCCCATCGCTGCTCGCTACCTCCCGCCGCTTGTTCACCACAGCCAACCGCTCCCTCATGCCACGAAAGCGATCATTCCGTTCAAACTGCGAGAGTTCCGTCGAAAGTACACCACCGTCCTCCTCGTCGACTGTTGGCATCACCTCAGCGTCGAAGTTGGCCAAAGCAGCATTCGTCGCGATAACATCTCGCATCGGAAGACAGCCGATGAGATGACCCAACAAGTCGAGAGAAGTCGCCGACGGAGTACACAAGGGGGTCTTTGGCTGGTCTTCATTCTGCTCGTCGGAGGAGGAATCGCATTGCTTCTGATTGGCGGTGTGGCTTCGCTCTCGACGTCGCACAGTCCCTGTTGTAACCCGGAGTTCCTGCTCCCCCGCCGGGAAGGAATCGATCGTCACGTTCTGACTGAAGATGTCGACGGCGTGCCCGCTTTGTCGATGCAGACGGAGGGTCGATTTGGCGCAGAGGAGTACTCGATTGCATGTTGTGCAGCGGCCATAGACGCGATAACCCTTCTTGACATGCTGGCGAGCAATGTGCAGCTGTAGTGCGAATAATCAACGTACTGTACATGCGTCGTGCAGTACGTGAGACTGGTTTGTACCTCGAGACTGGTTTTGGCACGAAAGGTCACCTCGCAGCGTGCGCACACGAAGCGATTGTCGGTGTGTTGACTCGCTGTGTGATCACGCAGGGTTGATAAACGAGTGAAAGCCTCCTGACAGATCGTACAGACGTGCTCCTTCAATCCTGCATAGAGAAGATAGAGCGGCATTCGTACATATAAGTATAATAGCTGTGTACGTACAGTACATCAATTCAGCACTGCATTAGTGAAAGCAAGCGAAGCCTCAATCATAGCCATACCTGCATGCGTCTTATAGTGTCTGAGCAAGTCGTGAAGACGCGAGAGTCGAAGACCGCAGAGTTCGCAGACGAGCAACAGCCGACGTCGATTGAGCGATCTATCGGCGAGCATTGCTTCAACCTCCTTAACATACTTGAGCGCACTCTTCTAAACACACACGTCACTGCGCACATAGAGTATAGACAGATAGAAAACACTGCGTGCTTCAACCATTCTCGAACACCTACAGAACACACCTTCGCCTTGTCCATTCTGGCCGCAGCCAAACAACCCTTTCGTTAGCGCCCCGTCAAACAAGCATACCAAGTGACTTGCACAGCACGTGTTACCCTGCAATCAGACCAACTGGTGAGAGACATCGCAACACAACGAGCAGAATGAAGGCCAGTCTGCAGTCACATATACTGTTCGTTAACTGCCTAACATCATGGCAGCTTCGTCGTGAGACGAACTAGCGACCACGCTTACACGAAATGCAGAAGACGGAACAATATGTTAACGTATATCCAGCAAGTGAAAACGCAGTGGAATGACTACAGAGCAAACGCAGCATCAGGGAACACTTTCCTCACCCGAGAGGTTTGAAGCATCCCCTTCACAAACACGCGTGCCTTACTGCAGTAAAAGAAAAGACCAAATGGAAATACGGCAAGAGAGAACGACGCACATTCAACACTCCTGTCTTGTGGTACTTGATAGCGAAACGGTCTCATCTTCATACACTATCGGCCAAGACTGAAAACTCTACTTCTGTGCAACGCCCAACAGTTTGCAAACTTCCGCTTCGAGAGCCTACCGAAAATAATCGCGTCTATGCGCACATGCACGTATGTACTGTACATACCTTAGGTTCCGTCGTCGGTGCATAACGTTGAACCGGTTGGCCTTGTCGATCGATAAGAAACTTGGAAAAGTTCCACTTAATCGCACTTAAAGAGTACTTTTAATTTCTACGCATGCTAGACAGAGTTGAGAGCTACACAGACCAATACTGACTCGAAAAGCGTTCCGCCTTGCTTCATCTTGAGATAATTATAAAGCGGATGTGCATTGGAGCCGTTCACGTCAATCTTGGCAAACATGTCAAAGGAAATATTGCGTTCGAGTACAAACTCTTTAATCTCCGATTCAGGCCAAGGTTCTTGTCCACTGAAATAGACATTGTTGTCATAGACCAAAAAAGTGCTCGACTCACGCACCCAAACTGATTGCATGGAAACGCTGCGATACAAAGTCCGTCCGATGTGTATTTGGTGTAGAGTTGTTCAAGTTGTGCGTAATTCTTCGCCGTAAATCCTCACTTGCACGCGACGTTAACGATAAGTAAAACCTTTCCTCTTTAAAGTTTCAGATAGAAAACTCAGTGCAGTGCACAGGAGTAGATTCGCGCACTTGTATTTTTCCAGCGACACCTCATTGCCATCTATGTCCTTCGCATGAAACTCGTAGACAGACTGCGCCCGCTTCCACCCATCGGCATCGCCGCCCGATGCCATCTGAGTGAGTCGTCTGCTCGCTTGCACAAATGAACCAACGAATAGGCTTCTTTATAGGAACCAAAGAATCTAACCAGAAAAAGCTATGTTAACAACCTGACAGCACTGGACGAAAATCGAAAGGAAAAACAGAAAAAAGTAACTCGCCTATTCGTCTATCTACTAAATAGCATTAACTTTGCGTAAAACGCCGTATCTGCACACTGCGTCATCAAGTAAACACGCTGCGAAGCTAGCAGTGAGCAAATAAACCTGACATGATAAGAATGGTTGTCCACCACTGCATTGACAGCACACTTTACAATAAAACGCCAGCATCATCTCGTATAAGAAACAGTTTCAACCCGTAACATGAAAATAAAATGAAGCAAATACATATTGTGACTTGGAAGTTGTGTTCTCATCGGCGTGTGCAATATGGAGAACGATTGATTCGACACTCTTGCGGGCTTGCAGCTTGTTCAGATGCAGCTAATGCAAGAACGAACACAACATGATGTAGTTTCTTTCTCTGACCACGTACTTAAGTATTCAACAAAACTGTGTACCGTACCTGGAAATTTTCAAAGAGCTATTCATCCTTGGTTTCTTAAAAACTTCGAAGGTACAGCAAAACAAACGAGCCTCTTAGTCTCATCCATATATGTGTGTCAAATGCGCAGTTCGGGCCACTTTGCTGTTATTGTACGTGCGATACGGCCGCTTAAACGCTGAAGCATGAAGATAACAGAATTTATTCTTGTCCATCGTATACTCCAAGATAATGTATTACCGCTTATTTCAACCGTCGCCGCCGTTGCAATGCTGCAAGGATCAATACAAGTGAGCATGCTGACAACTGCAAAAACGAAAGTGAAAATAAATATGCAACAACGACAATAATGAGATACACTGCCGAGGTACAGGGGCGTACGTTTGAGCTGGAACGGAACTTCGCACGTTGCGCCAATGTCAAACGTGCAGATGGGCGAAACGTCTGGTTCTTGAATGCTTGCCAGGCACCCATTGTTGATAGTCTAGACAACGAGCACGCACATAAGTTTGGTCAACATACGTACCAACCGTAATCCTACGCTGTCTGCTAAGAGTACCTCGTCGTCATCGCCCGCTGAGCAGCACGAGTGGCTACGATTAGTTTCGATGTCGGCGCAGTAGTTTGAAGGAAGACCACTGACGAACTCGCCCACGTTTTCACAGCACCTGCTTTCGCGTTCGAGTGGCGACGAACTTAGACCAAATCCAAACGCAGGCTTTGCATAGTCGTGCTCTCGTAAAGCGGGCAAGACCTTCTGAAGGTGATCTGCAAGCGACTGGCAGAAGTCTTGCAGCTTGAACGCAGCGCCGATATCTTCAAATGATTCGCGGCACATCAAGCTCCCCGACATTTGCACATCATCAGAGAAAATGTTGCTGCCACGTAGAATTAACGACGAGTGACACAAAGTTTTGCGCGCCGTGCGTAAACTTGCAGCTTGCTTTCGCAGTTCATGTGTAAAGATTATTATACAAGG
>JAQGBB010001664.1:0-12778 GCA_034691745.1 Prismatolaimus dolichurus
TCCCGATCCCGGATCCCGGGATCAACTTTTGCCAATCCCGATCCCGACTTCGCGAAAAAGTCAATCCCGAACGAACATTACCTCCAAGTACACTAAAAATTGCCCCAAATTACCCCTAGTTCCCTAAAACTACCCTAAAAATGATTCCTTAGCCTAAAATTACCCTATTTTTTAAGGTGTGGTCGGAGATGGGCAAAATGGGGCCCCCATGGGGCATGGGGGGCAAATTTTTTTACCTCCCCAACTACCATCCCTGTAAGTTGTCCACTTACAGCACAGTCGAAGTTGAAGACTGGACAATCAACAATCGTGTTGACTCTCAGGTCACTAGCATAAATGAGATTAATGAAATTAGCTTTTTTTACAAATCGTGAAATACCCTAATTCTACTCAGGCGGTTCCGCATTTCAACTTTTCTTGCGCTGTTTAATAAAAACCATATGTTTTCCTACGGAGGGCTCTACCATAAATGACGTCAGTCAAAATGAGAACCGGAAAAACCAGTTTTTTTTATCACCCGCGCGATGTACGACACGAAAAACACGAGATGTCAAGACAAAAATTTTTCCAGGAATTTTTAGCCTTGGTCCTCCAAGCTGAAAAGGGCATCCCCTCACAACAAAGATTACCCCTGGATCCCGTAAACAAGCCCGGGACTCATATAAGAACTTGAACCTAGTTTAACCCTGTGTAACCGCATGCAAAATTTCAGTCCTCTAGCCCTCTTATTTCAAAAGTTATAGTGTCGACAGACAGACACACACACGCAGACGCGGCCCACGGCAATAGGGGCACTGACGTGCGTCAGTGGCCCTAAAAACTAGTAAAAAATCGTATTTTTATATGTTGTCAAAGCAAAAAAAAACCGAAAATTTTTGGTTGGGTTAGTCCGGAAAAACGGAATTCTCCGTTTCTTCGGTTAACCAAAAAACCGGCCGTTCGTTGGTGTAGAACTTGAATTCGAGCCGAACTCTAGTTATTGACCCGCATCCAACCTTAGCCTAAAAATGCGAACTCAGCACGAACTCTAGGAAATGACAACCCGAACTCGATCTCTACTTTTGTGTTGGAGCTATAAGAAGTGACGTCATATGTGTGCGTTTTCATGGTTTGCAAGTTCAGGAACGCCAAAAACCTTTCGCCGGCCGTGTGTGCCTAGAAACTGTGCTGTCAATCAAGAGCAACGGCTTCGACCGTGGAAACGAACCCGCTCTTGCATGCGGAAACGTTGAGCTGGCTTTCTCAAGCACGATGCTGTAGCTGCGCGTTTGTACCGATCGTGCCAGACGAAGACGTGTACGGAATTGTAAAAGCGTATTATGCACGCCGCTCATCGCTTGACTGCACTACGCTCCACAGAATTTCTTATACCAAGCTTTCTTGCTATTTCTGCCCTTCGGCATCATACTGTACAGATCGGCATTGTCCGCATTCTATCGCACAATTTTATAATTTGGTGTCGCGTTTCCAGATAAAAGAGAGATTTATTTGAGGCAATTGAGACAAGCGATTAAAAACAGAAGAAAGATGGGCGAGCCGACGTTTTGCGATTTCGCATTGTGTATATGTTACGCGGAGGTGTGAACTGAAAGACAGAGAAATCGATGTTTCATGTGCAGCGCGATGTCACAGCTAAAAACTAATGAGATTTTCGAACTCTCCGTCAAATTCCACTCTAGAAAGCACTGTATTTAGGTAAAAGGTTTGACGAATTCTGACAAACAATAAATTTTTGATCAATTTTATGTTTATTTTTTGAAAATTGATTGTTTCTCAGCATTTCTTCCAAATTTTGCCTAATACAGTGCTTTCTAGCTCAGGATTTAACGAAGAGTTCGAAATTCGCATTCGTTTTTTGTTTCTATAACGCTTTGCCCTTAAAAATTCGATTTTTCTGGTTTCCAGTTCACGAGTTCACATCTGCGCGTAACATATGTATCTAGACCTAAACTGAGTGGGCGTTCAACGAAAAAATGAGTATAAAATTAATGAAAAAGCTGCTGAAAAAAACAAAAGTGAATTCTTGAAGCGGTAAATGAGCTGCGGTGCGAAAAAAATGTCGGCGTGCTGAAAAGCAAACCTTTTCAGCACGCACTTTACACTGTGTCAGGGTGAAAAATTTTTTTCGGCTTAAAAACTGATGCTATGCGCTTCACAGACTGTGTCGACTCTTTTCTGAAAATTTCCGATTGTATCTCCCTCTCACTACATAAATGGCAACTGCGAGCGCAAAGTGCTAGGTGAGTAGCGATGCTAACTGAAAGCTTTTTGCTGATCGATGGTATTCTATCTCGTGAATCTGCATATAATGACATCTCTGGTTCATGCTTCGTCTCACTTTAGTGTGCAGTAACATCGTGTTAGCTGCTGCGCACATTCACTTTTAGCAGCCATGAAGCAAATGTCCGCAACCGAAGCTATCCCTAAAGATCGGCTAAAGTGCCTCATCGCATTTATCCTTCTTTGTCTAGCCCTCATCTGGACGATGTTCGTTATAGCGATCGTTCACGAACGCTTTCCGCGCATCCGACCAATGAGTGACGTCGTTCACGATTTGATTCCAAAATTCCCCGAGGGGACACACATTGCCGACGCCTGTGCCGCGGTTGGGCCCGCAATTGCAGGACTCGGCTTTCTCCTGCACAAACATCGTTGGATTGTCTACCGGCGGGCGATGACCGTCGCTGCAGAACTCTACTTCCTGCGTGGTCTCTGTGTGCTTGTGACGAGCCCACCCATCGCACATCATCTGACGCTTTGCGTTCGAGTCACGAACGATACAAGCTGGCGTGGAATTATCGATCGGACTATGGACTATTTGCCCTCTGCGCTGCTCTCGAAGAAGCTTTTCTGTGGCGATATGATCTGGAGTGGTCATCTCATTAGCTTTCTTCTACCCGTTCTCTACTTGCATCGCTATATGCCAGCGTGTTGCCGCGCACTCTTTACGACACCTACGATGTGTAATCTTGCCGTCGGCGTTCTATCGATTTTTCTTTCACGCTATCATTATACGATCGACGTCCTTTTGGGCTACTTCTTTATCATGAGTACGTTCTGGATTCACGAGTCGTTGAGCGAACGAAGCTGGTTCGAAGAAGCGGACGCTGAATCGGTGCCGATAAGGGCCGTCTGGTGGTCGCGACTTGTCCACTGGTTCGAGCAGAACGTACCGCCAGGTGGCGTCCCATGCGAGCTTGAGTGGCCGCTATCGTTTCCAGATTACTGCATCCAAATGGTGGAAAACTTAAACGCCAGTATCGAAGCTGTTGCTAGTCGCGTTGGAAAACACGAACGCAAGAGTGCTTAGGGGAGTGGAAATAGAGTATCGTACTTCCCCCCCCCCCCCCGAAATAGCCCCCGGAGACTATAAATGGCATGGGGGGGGGGGAGGGGGGCTAAACGGCACAAAAGTTTTCTACGCTGATGTCAGTTGGTTCAAAGCTATTCTGACCCGAACAAGTCGGGTGTATCGATCCTCGAGGCCCACTGACGCTGACCCTGCCAGTGGACCTGAAAACCGCAGATGACAACAAATTTCAAGCTACATAACCCCAAGAACATTTATGTCAAATTTGAAGCAGATCGGTACAGGGGGGCTCGAGTTATAGGCAAAACAAATTATAAACTATAGCCACTTATGACAAAAACCATTTCTGACAGAAAACACCGATGAGAGCAAATTTGAGACTACGCAGCACCGCGAACATTCCCATCAAATTTGAAGCAAATCGGCCCAGGCGTTCTGGAGTTATATGCAAAATACTCTTCTACACGCTATTGGATGTGAACCTAGTGAATCTCCGTACTCGAGAAGTAGTTGGTGCACTGGACTCATATAAGAACTCGTTCGAGCTAATGGCCCAAGGTACCTTCTGCTAAATTAGCCCGCTAGCTTATTTCGCAGATTAAGAGAAAATGAAAAAAATTGTCAATAAAAACTGGGCTTTGTCCGTGATCCACCATCCGTGAATCTCTATAGTGGCAAGTCGCTGAAGAGCAATACAATTAACTGGTGGTAGACCTCCACCCGCTACTCGGCTTGACTGTAGCGAGGAAACTTGAAATCTTTCGCTAATATAATCTCGTTACGTATTCACGTTCCCTTATTATGTAGCTGTGTTCTTGAGTCGCAGTTTCCTATTCGAGCAGCTTTTACTTGTATGAGCTAACGCGCAGTTTGTGTGCGATTTGGCGAGTATTTCTAATTTAAGCAAGAATAAAATGTGCCTAAACTCGGAACAATTAAAATCCTAGCGGCACCTCGAACGTCAATTCAAGCTGCGACGAGGAAGCATATAAGCTACATCCAACCGATCGCATCGTTTGTCTTCATTCCCTTGCTTTTCCGCGCAACTTTCAAGCAAGCAGCTGCAGCACTCAGCTATCTACTACACATGCTGCAACCTCTATGAGCGCAGATCTTCCGACGCGATGTAATTGCCTTCCTTCGCCGGCAACATGCGCCATGTTTGCGTCTGTGTGCGCTGGCGCTAATCTGTCATCATCGTATCATTGCACATGTTATTAGCAGCGGCACGCAAGGCGTCACGTCGGCTGCACTATGCCGGAGCTCCATTTACGCGACTTCAGCACCTATGTCGCTGCAGGTAATCTCGCGTTTATAGTGCTCGGCGTCCTCCGAGTGAGTCTATTTATCAGGCAAGAAACTCTCGCCTTCTCTCTCGAGCAGGGAAGAAAGGCAGAGCATTTCTTCTGAATAATTAATTAGGGGAAGCCTCTGGGAATCTTCTCCAGATTTGCTGATCGACAGACCGTTCCCTTCCTCTTCTGCCTGTTTTCTTCAAGGCCACATCAAGTTATGCTTTTGGCGTCGAGAGCAACAGTCATCTGCCACTACAGTCAGCTTTTAGTCTCGGTTGCAGTCATTGTTCTTGCCGTTCTGGGCTGCACATCGACGCTAAAGCAGTAAGCAAGCAGTAAAGCAGTATCGTGGATTTTTTGACGGCGTGGAAGAACCTAGGGTTGGTAGTTTTGGGCGGCCCCCATGAGGCAAATTTTTTAAAGTGCCCCCATATACCAACGAGCTTTTTTTCAAGGGGTTTTTTCTGGTAGAAGTAGACAAATTAGAAAATTTTTCAGTGAAAACGATCCCCAAGTACCCTAAAAATTGCCCCAAATTACCCCTAGTTCCCTAAAACTACCATAAAAATTACCCCTAGTTCCCTAAAACTACCATAAAAATTACCCTAAGTTACCCCTTATTCTAAAATTACCCTTTTTTTAAGGTGTGGTCGGAGCTGGGGCAAAATGGGCCCCCATAGGGCATGGAGGGCAGTTTTGCCTTCCCAAATTACCATCCTTAAAGAACTCCTGAGCTCCAAGGTGCCTGGGTGCCTTATGAACGGGAAATGTCATTTTTCGTAATTTTTGTCTCAATTTCCCGGGCAAACGTTTTGGTAAGCCGGAGGTGTCCCCTCAGCATTTTCCCGACCTCTGCGGAGGATTCCCTTTTTCTCCACGGTTGTTTGGCAGGGCTTTCAAAATGCGTATTTTCTAGTGCGAGCAAAGCTGCGGAAGATGAAGCAGCTCTTGGAAGGTCAATAGAAAACTGCGTTCACGACCACTGCAGCCCAGACTGTGGTCACAGAGAGAAACTCGTGCATAACGGTGAAAGAGCCGCGAATCAGCGATCGGCGAATGCGAAGAAGGGGACGCGTCGACCGAAGGGGTGTGGAAACAAGCGGACCAATAAGAATAGCAAGAACCACGAAACGTTGAAGACTGAAGAAAAAGAGACGGGATTAAAAGAAGTCAGTGAGCAAGCAGCATCGCTTGCGGCTCCACTGAAAGTTCTCGAGGAGCTTCTCAAGGATTCGAAATACGATTGGCGAATTCGACCGCCTGGATTATACCCGGAAAAGAATGGTAAGAACGACTACTTTTGCGTGGCCCGCAAACACGAAACTCGTATGTAAGGCTGTCATTTGACACAGACAGCGGTCCGGTGGTTGTTACCGTGAACATTTTCTTGCGCACGATATCGAAAGTCGATGATGTCAACATGGTACGTTCCACTGACGAGCTGCGAGTGTTATCAATTACGTGAATTTTGGTCTTTCTATGTGTAGGAGTACAGTGTTCACTTCACATTTCGAGAAGAATGGGTAATTTTAGTATTAAGCGACGGTCAACAAAGGAACTGAATTGAGCCGGCTCGATTGAATTCGGCATCTCAAAAATTAATTTAGTGTTGTAATTTGGTCCGACGATGTCCACGCCGTACTTTTCTAGACCAAAAGTTTTGGCGATGTCGAAGTTTTTGCTACCCTCTCGCGAAACTCTGTTTGAACTTCGACTGTTTCACGTAGTGTTTCCGCACCAGCGATGAGGAAATTAATCGAATTGAGCCGAATCTCCAATTCGATTGGACTCGATTTCGATTCGACTTTTCGAAAATATTCGATTCGTTTCGATTCGAGTTTTGGTGGGTAACGAAAAAAATCAGTTCTTATTGATATTGTTTTGCATTTTCTCTTAATCTGCGAAATAGTGACTCTTGAAAATATTTGGTCGGCTTTGCTGTCGTTTACTGTTTGCGCAATGCCATAATGCGTAGTGTCTACTACGTGTTATCTGTTGCTTTTTTACGGCTTTGTTGATCGATTTGATTTGGCTTGGAATCGATTCGATTTTCAGAATTTTTGAAACCTTTCGATTAAATTCGATTCCAAGAATTTCCGTGTTGCTAAGCGCTATGTGCACTGCAACGAAATAATGAATTCGATTCGGCTTGGAGTCTTATCTATAAGATTCAAATCGATTTTACTCAATTTTACTCCAAGAATTCCGGAGGCCTTTCGATTCGACTCCAAAAAGCGTGTCTGCTTTCAACCTACATGAAGCGTAGTGACAAAATACTGACCATCTCCGAATCACGTAGGTTGATCCACGGTTAGCTTTCGCAAACAATCCCAAATACGCGACGTACAATCTGTCCTATATCATTTTGCCGGTAAGTCATCTACGACTAAAGCACAAATGTTCATCAAACGTATATCGATTTCGCCCTTTTAGCCCGACATTAGCATCTGGATGCCCGACTCCTTTTTCCAGGTCTCGCTCGCAACCCTTTTCCGCGTATCCTGCTTTTCAGGCTTCTCAATCTTCGCTTTTCTAGAACGAAAAGGATGGGCGATTTCATACCATCGATAAGCCCAACGTTATGACGCGAATCAAGCCAAGCGGAGAGATTTTATACAGCGTCCGACTAACGCTGACCATGTCCTGTCCAATGAATCTGAAGGTGTGCGCTTGTGACTACACTTTTCTTTATCACTGTTGCACTTCACACCTAATCTGCGCTCTAGAACTATCCCTTGGACACTCAGCCGTGCAACATAGATATGGCAAGCTGTAAGTTTCCGTTTTTGTTGCATCCTGCCTGGAGCGCGCAGCGCGTAAGCAAAAGGATAGGTATATGGTTGAACAAAGATCTCTCTCCCCTTTCCCCATCTGCCCCTCCTTCCCTCACAAAAAATCGAAAGTCAGCGAACGTTCACAGTAACATAGTGCACTGTGTCTGAAGTTGTTCCACAATGTTCCAGAACATGTTCTAGAAAGGCATCCTGCCATTTGTTATAAATAATTAACGCGTCTTTACCGAGTTGCCTTTTTCAGCAAAATGGACTGCGTAAAAGAGCATGTTTTGGCGTTAAAACTAAACCCGGGAGTTTAGCGTTTCAGCGTGTCTGAACAAGTAGATGCCACGGGTCGCTCTTGCGTAAGCTTTTTTGCTAGTAGGCAGGATGCATTTCGGCGATCCACCGGTCCGCTTGTTAGCTCGTCGTTTCCACCGATCATTTGAATTTAAAAATATCTTCTGTACAGACGCGTATACGGAAGACGACATCTTCTACCAGTGGAAGAGTACCAATCCGGTGCAAATAAAGGACGGCCTCAATAGCAGCTTACCGAGTTTCACGCTGAGTAACGTTCAGACAACAACCTGCACGAGTTCAACGACAACAGGTCTTTACAAATCGAATTTTACGATTATCGACGTCATTTTTATAAAAATGCTCATTCGTCTTAATAGGCACCTACTCATGCTTGAGGACAATTCTGATCCTAAAACGCGAGTTTTCCTACTACCTGCTCCAACTCTACATCCCGTCGTTTATGCTAGTCGGCGTCTCGTGGGTCTCATTTTGGCTCGACAAAGACTCCGTTCCAGCACGGGTGACTCTTGGTGCGCTAACAAGCTCTGCGCAGTAGCGTACTTTTCCGATTAATTCCCTCCAGAATGATCACGGGGAACAGACCTAGCGAGAGCATTCCACCTTTCTTGACAGACGAGGAAGAAATTTTTCTCAATTTTTATTATTGTGAGTTTTATTGCTTTCCAGGCGTGACAACTTTATTGACGATGACGACACAAGCTTCCGGCATTAACGCTAAGCTACCGCCCGTCTCCTACACTAAAGCAGTCGACGTTTGGATTGGCGTTTGCTTGGCGTTCATCTTTGGTGCTCTGGTATTTGAGGAAACAAGAATTAAGCTAACCGCAAGACTGACAGACTGCGTTGTCGATTTGTTTGATTCAAGCTCGAATTCGCCCTCGTCAACTACGCCGCTCGCGTTGACATTATCAACGCCGCCGCGAAGCATCGAAAGGAGAAGGAAGCGCTTTTCGCTCAGCATCAAAATCAACAGCAGCGACTCAATGTCGCTAGCCCGAAGGGTGTCGCCGTTGAAATTGCGGAGAAAATGCCCAAACCAGACCCGTTCCACCTCGTCCAGTATCATTACGCGACGAAGCGAATTCGGGCGGCACAGGTTCGTGGTAGCGGCGGTTAAAATCGAAAATGTTCGGAATCGAGTCGAATCGAACCCCTCAAAAATTATAAAAATATAATTATCGAATCGATTTGAATCGAATCGATAGGAAAGCCTTGGAAGCACGAATTGATAACTCGTCTTGCAATAGTTATTAAAAAAGCAGTGATTCAGGGTGGCAAAATGTATGAAAATTAGCAGCAAGTCAAATGTCCGGAAAGTTCGGCTGCAAAACATTGCTGACAAAAGTTAGAATAGAAAAAATCGAATAATGACGATGCGCGAATCAAAACCAAATCGATTCTATTCAACACAACTCAATGCCTTTGACTGTCGCACCTTATACTGATTAACGTTATCATGTGTTAATCGTCTTGCTCTTTAGCGGCGGTTCAACCCGCCCATGAAGACTTGTAAAGTGAATCTCGAACCATTCACGAGTATCGAGAGCGGCTACGATAGTGCGACGTCGTCACAACCGAAAAATGTCGCCTACGACGGGTACGCCGACGACGAAGGATCGGTCGGTTCCGTAGATCATGAAATCTTCAGCGATGACGAACAGCAGCGTCAACCGTTGCGACGGCTGCCCGTCGTCGTCGCTGTGCCCGTTCGCCGAGACAGCTGCTGGGTTCGCCTGCGGCGGGTGTACGCGAAGAACGACGAGCGATCGAAACAGATCGACGTCGTTTCCCGCTACGTGTTCCCACTATCCTATCTAGCCTTTAACGCGCTCTATTGGTCGATCTACTTGGTGCCATACCTGTCCTCGGACCCGCCGGTGGTTTAGTGGCGGGTCGGACAAGTCGACAACGGAGAAATTCCATTTCAGAATGGCTCACTATTGAGTCGACGTAGCTGAAAGTCGAAGCACGGCTTTAGTTGCTAGATACGATACAGCTGTTTAAAATAAAGTTGTTAAAGCTGTCTACAGCAGAAGCATGACTCAAAGTTGAGATCGAAAGAGCGTCACGTTGCGAATGTGGGAGCAAAATAACTGCACCGGAAAAGAATGTTCCGTCGATAGTCAGCCATTTCGTACATCAGGGTTCATCAACCTTTTTGAACCTGATGCCAAAGTTTTTTCACAGGACCTTTCTCGGTGCCACCGTTCTGAGCGAAATACAAGCATGCTCGTTTCAGCTAAGTTTGCTGAATAAAAAATCAGGAAATTTATAGGACGCAGAACTGAAGGAGTGAAGGGCGTCGTCCAGGTACACAGTGCAAGTGGGACAGGCGACTATTTATAATGTAGCCAGTAGTTGTAAAATAATTAATTGTTATTTTCTAAATTGTTTGTCATGGCTCGTGCATTCACGGACTTAGTACGACGTATTTCACGGCGTATCACCACTTTGCACAACATTCTGTTTCCACGCATATCTCGTCTTAACAATAAGCCCACAGTACTACTTATCGTATTCATTACACCAATGAGAAAATAATAATTATAAAAAATAAATTATAAGAAATTACATCAATGAGTAGCAAAAGAGATATCACTATTTAGCTGTCACAGGTAAAGTTAAAAAGTTTGGTTGCTGGTGTACCAACGTTGTTTTGTGTGGTAGTCAGAATTTTGACGAATATGGCCGTCGCGCTGTTCAAGGTGTGGTACTAGCTGTGACGTTCTGTGCTGCACAGGATAGTGCTGGATGCAGTGCATGCAATGAGTTTTTTAGTTGGAAGCGTGGTTGAGGGTTAAAAAAGCACTAGTCTTTTTGCTAAACGTTAGTTTCTTGCCATTCGCTTGTTTGCTCCTTATCATCGCTGGGAAATTTAGTGCGCTGATTTTCTAAAACTGCGGTCGTTCTTTTACATACAATTCATTTTTCAGATCGATAGCAGACGACATCAAAATGCAATTGACGAAGGCGAGCGTTTTAAAATTTTCCGAACATCGCAAACGGCGAAGGAGAAGCGCCGAAACATCGCCGCACGAAAGTTTGCAACTGATGAAGGAAATCGCCTCCTCCACTTTCATCGACTCGAAAAGTCCGCCGCAGTCGCGGGCCTCCGATCGACTCAGGTCTTCGAAATCGAGCGAAAAGATTTGCAGCCGTTTCGTCGTCCAAAAGGAGCTTTCGCATTGCGAAACGGATGCTGTACATCGTTCTTCGCGTCTCGTTTGCGTTTCCTCGCTCGCCGACGATGTCGCACTCCAGCAGTATACAGTGTGCGGCACGTCGAGTTTCTGCGTGTGAATCACGTTGCGAATTTTTACCCACTGCGCGTTCGTGAGTCGTTCTTCGCAGAGGAGAGAAAGGCGGCCGATGACCTCAATCTGAACTTGACCGCCCATAAATGGCGACTCGCGAAGAGCAGACTTTTCGGCGTTTTCGACTGTGGTTCTCTGAAAATTTGCACAAAAACTCAGTGAGCAGATGTCGTCCACGCGTAGATTGAGCGCCGATCGATCGACGAGCGAAAGAAACGCGTTCGACTCGCCGACGAAGTAAAACGCGTGCGTCTGCTTTGGTAACGCGTGAGCGAGAGATGAAGAATTTTGCATTTGGAGAGCGCCTTTATCATCGGCGCTACCGCTTGTTTGAGAAATAAAGACGGCTGAAAGTGGCGCCGAGAGAACGACGACGCGAAAGGAAGAGCGTCCGTCGCCGGCGGATATCGGACCGACAAATGTAGCCTTCCAGCAGCGCGGAAGGGACAATTCGATCGTCTCATAAAAGAGGACACTCAGAAGGGCGGTTGGGTCCTTTCCCTTTGTCTTTGATTCATATGCAGAAATCATTGACGCAAGAAAGGCGTCGCCGATTTGTTTCGAACTCGTTTCTTTGAGAATTTGAACGAAAAGAGGAGCGACAATAATATTGTCATCGAGATACATGCTGAAAAGCTGACTCTCGTCGACGCTGACTGCTGCATTGCGGAACACTTTTCGACGCTGATTGAGGGCGGCAATGTTTTTGGCGTAGTTCTTCGTTGCTACAGCACCAACTTTCGCTTGTAAACACTCTACGAGCACATCAACGACCGCCGATCTATCGGCGACAAGACCGGAAAGGAAGAGGAGAAATTGTTCGGAAATAAAATATTTCAATTTCATTCGATTGACGAATTCGCGAAATTCCGTTGGATTTGCACATGCAAAGTAGGCGGCAAAGAATTCTTGAAACGTTCGATGAAGGAAGCTGAAACGGCGCGGCGACGGCTGCTGCGGTACCGCACCGTCGGCGGTGAGAAAACCAATTCGCGTCATTCGATCGACGTCAACTTTGAAATGTTGCAGCTCGGCTTCGTCAAAAATGAGTTGACTGTCGTCGCAAACGGTCTTTTCAAACGCGAGTCACGCAAGCGGACGAATGACTCCGTCGTGCATTCCGACTTCGACGAGTTTGCATTTGTATCTTTCACATTCCTCTTCGCACAGCCACCGGCAAATCTGACGATAAAGCGTCGTCTGTGTTTTCGCAAACTCTCTTTGCGTGGCGGCCGAAACTGCGTCTCTTTCAGCGAGCACGCAGAGCATAGCAACAAGAAGCGGGTACCGGAAGAGGCGCTCTCGAAGCGATTTGTTCCTTTCTAGATACTCCAAAACGTGTGTACAGTTTGCTTGTTTGCTGCAATATTTGCGAACAAACTTCGGAACCTCCGCATCGGCAAGACCACAAATTTCAGTCGGAAAGAAGAGGTTTGCGCTGTTCAGTGCCACCGGACGCGAGGTGACGACGAGGGGAAACGGCGGCCTGGCTCGCAGCCTGTAAAAAATCGAGTTCAACTCTTGGCATGACGTTAGTGGTCCGAGTTCGTCGAAACCGTCGAGAAGGACAAGAAAACGCGACGCGTTATCTGCAGTTGCGAGCCATTTGTCCAACGCGGTACGACTATCGGGCTGAAGAGCGCACATTTCGAGAATATTCGTCGTCTCTTTTTTGACGTCACGAAGTGAACAAAGAGCAGGAGCTCAACGTGGGCGATGTACGCGTTTGACTCGTCGGGGGCGCGATCGCGAAACCGGTTT
>JAQGBB010001665.1:0-12775 GCA_034691745.1 Prismatolaimus dolichurus
ATAATCCCCCCCCCCCCCCCAACTTGCTCACCAAACATTGTTCATCTATCCTCCTTTTCTCCAAATTCGTGTTCAAATTAATTGTTTCTGAGACGCCCGTGGGTATCTTTAAAAATTTAGTGACAGTTTTGATTTCTGTCTAATAAAATAAGCATGCAGTCAAAGTACTGAGTATTCTATAGCAATTGCAGTGTAGAGTAGCACTAACCACGATTTTATGTGAAAAATCTTCGTCCACACACAAGTTTCAAAAGCTTCTCTCTAATTATTATCCCGTTCAATGGGAGGCAAGTAAAAAGGCGCGAGTGTTTATCCCGTCCCGTCCGTTATATGTGTCCCTGATCCCGTCCCCAACGAACGAAATATCTGGCCAAGGCACATTTTAATGTAAAAATGAGCTATTCACCGTTTAAAAATCAAACATTTGGCGGTCAGCCACAGCCGAATGCTATGCTAATGGATACGCACGTTGGACCTGCCGCTCAACTCGAAACACCTCCGCCGCCGAGTGCTCACGTAAGTGGATCATTCTGCTTAGCATACGTAATTGCCGTCTACTCCGCTTTGCGACATTAGCTGCTTATACGTCCTAATGTTTTGTGTAGACTAGGCTACATAGTCTATTTAAATTGGTTGAATTTCGTTGATTGATTGCTATTGCAGGTAGCTTTACCGTCAGATCGACAAGCCCAAACGTCGATGTGGGTCCAGGGGACGTATTTCGATTCGGGCATCGGAGGATTTCCTTCGGCTTCGAGCACAGACGTAAGTGAGCTTGCTTTGTTGAATACGACCAGACCAGGTCGCTGTTTTTCTTGCTCCAATGGCTTCCTTTGTGCTTAGGCTTTCTCTGCAACCGGAACAGACGAAATGGCGTACGACGTCAGCGAGCCGTACACGCCATTTTCTCTCGAAGCCGTCGACGGTTTGTTTAGTTTGGCATTTCGTCGTCGCTCTATGGAAACCGTTCTTCTGTGTCTATTCAGAGCGAACTCCGTATCAGTCGTGGTTTCCTGAGATCACAGACGATAACTTCGTGCAGTTTCCTGAGCGCTATTCGTACCACGCGAGCGGAATCGCGAGCGACGCTGCGTCAGTGATTTCCGGCTACAGTATTCCATCCACGTGCGCTAGCTTGCAGACAGCAGATTCGCAGCAAGCGCAGGTGAGTTACTGAAGCTGAACGTATTGTACTTGTACGTGAGTCTTGTGAGTGAATAAGATGATTGCTGGCCGTATTTTAGGCGAATGTCGCTGCTCTTACTGGCGTCGATGCTTCCGTAAGTCGCGACGAATTTTTCAGTGGGGATAACGTTAATCTTGCCGCTGCTGCTGAGAATTTGGCTCGAGTTCTCTCGGATACCGATGTGGTAAGTGAATTTACAGTTTCTATTACTTTCCCACCGTACATGCTGTGTTTCTTCATCGTTTGCTTTAAGGTCGTCGTGCAAGAGTCTGCCTACTTTCTTCAAGTTCATAGTGGTGCGTTTTCGGCGCGAAACGCACAAACACTTCAAGCCTTTCGCGCGTTCTTCTCCGTTGATCTGATTCGCGCTGTCGTCGCCGCCGCGTCCCGAACTGACATCACTGAGAAAACGCGAAAAATGTTCGCCGCAACACTGCACAATCTTTCGCTGTTGAACTTCGTCGTCGAGACGCTCGTTGACGCGGGTGTAATTCCCATTTTGGTCCCAATGCTTAGGTACTGTACCTGAGTGTCGTGCAATATACTCTTTTATAATTGGATTCTGCCTTTTTAGCAGCCCGTCGTTGGTGCAATATGCAGTCACTGCACTGCACAATTTGCTTCTGACGACGTCGATGACGTACAAGTTGCAGGCTCAGATGCAGATTCGTGGGTGCAATGGTGTCGAGGCGCTACTCGGTCTCATGAAGCGCGTTGAGAACGAGAACGCAGTGCAACAACGAATTGTTGATGAGAAAAGTCCGAAGTTGTTAGCCGTCGCTTGTGCATGCCTTCATCATCTTATTCAAGCGGATCAACCGAGCAAAGTTTGTAGTGCCAGAACGAGTAAATTCATATTGGCGAATATTTATTATTTGATTTTTTCCTTCTCGTAGGAGATGGCGTTTCTACATAATGGACCCCAGATTCTTCTCAATATCATGCGCACTCATTCGTACCACAAACTACTCTCGTTAGCGTTGAAAGCGTTGCGGGTTTTGAGCTGTTGCTTGAACAAGAAAGCGGCTATTGTGCAAGCCGGTACGTAGCTCTCTTGCAGTACCTACTTCTTGGCTATTCTCTACTATAGTATGCATTATACATTGCACGATTTTCTTGTTTGATTGAATTCAGGAGGTATGCACGTTTTGACGACATTTCTCAACGAAGCACAGGGCAGTCCTGAACGTCGGCGCCTTATTCTCGACTGCTTGATTACACTGCTTAACGTGTCGGATGTGCTGGCCGGCGAGCCGAATTGCGAAGAATTGATCACCGTTGTACTCCGTCTCCTCTCCAAGGATACGCAGATTGTGTCTTGTTGCGCGGGCATACTGTCGAATTTGACGGGAAACCAGAAGAAGAATAAGGCAAGGCAGAGAAAGCTTGATTGCTTATTGTGCCAATTCACACAGATAGAGTATGTGTACTGTAAGTTGTGTATGTTGCATTGCCGGAGTGCACAGAAGAGCGTGTACGTTCATGTGTAGAACTAGAGACGAAGTGTATGTTGGCAGAGCAAAATTAAGTGGTGGTTGATGCAACCTCTGCTGCGCCTTTGCTGCCTCGGTCTCCGCTCATCCGTAGAATTCTATTGCTGGTGCTTGATTTATTCTATGTATTGCTTGGGAGGCGCGTAGCCAGCAGTGAGGAAGTTCCTCTTTCGGGAAAGCGACTTTTCCTCACTCATGTTTGACGTTGTTTCATTTGTGAGGAGATTAACTGCGGTTGAGGAACTTTGTTTTGCTTTGCGATTAGAGGTTGCAAAACGAACGAAAACGTAATTTCTAAGTGTTGGAGGAACTTCCTCCCTTACGAAATGCTGGCTACGCGTATGCGTGTATGTATAGTACATTATTGACTTTCTGCATACTATGGGCGTAGGAGTTCATATTTCACCATGGCGGCGTGCGAGAACTGATGGAATGCACTTCGCGATTCGCGAAGCCAAAGTCGCAAGAGGAACTCGAACGGTACAACGAAGTACTCGAGTCGTCACTCGGCGCTTTGCGACACCTCACAGCGCCGAGCTATGACTTTGCCGACTCGGCGCAACATCAGATTGGCTCGATGCGACTGCAGAGCGGCGAGGGTAGCTTGGCTGTTCTTATGCAGTTGCTACAACGACAGCCAGTCGAACCGAAATTTGGATTTTTGGTACGGTGTGTGGGGCATTCCATGCGTTACAGATGTAGCATGGTCATAAGGTTTCCTTTTTTCTGCTCACCCGGGTCGCTCGCGAACGGCACTATGCACGATTAGATAGTAGTCGGTGAGGTATTTCAGACGCACTATGGCTCGCCGAGAGTGGATGACCGGTACGGGAGTTGTTAGGCGAAATGGCTCCGTTACGGACGTGACATCGTTTTTGAAAGTTTTCAATCTCTAAAACACCACCCTGGGAAATGACCAAGTTGGTGACGCACGCAACAGCTGTACACGCATTCGAAAGCCCATTTAAAGGGCTTTCCGGCTCGCCATAGCGCAGCGTTGTCGCACTCGTCATCCCGGAGGGTACTTTTGTTACGGGCGTAACATGATTCTGGGGGCTCGAAATCTCTTATTTTCGCACGTGTCAGGAGGCAGGTGAATGCGTCGCTCGCGTGAGTCAAATAAAAGTATGCTGTCCGTTACGGACGTAACATGACATTGAGTGACCAATGCGATGTGCGCGTTCGACCTGGGTCTACGCAGCCAGACCGCGTTTGCGCGGCGCGCACGTTTACCTATGATGCACGCAAGAACAGAGCTCGGCGATGACGCGTTGCAGAGCAGGAGCACTTCAAGTGAGATCCCGTTTTCGCACGTTATGGAACATATTCAGAGGTGCAACTTTGGGTGAGGGCCGTTCGCGATCGGGTCGGGCGATTTTTACGACACAAATGTTTTTGAAAGCCTGAATACATGTACTATGTTCGAGCAAGAAAGGGCGAGCCAGATGTGCCGCTGAAAAAATCGACCTTGGCATGACCCGCACGTGGAATGACCCACGTATGCGCTATCTCGTCCGGAGTCGGCGTTCAGTGTACTGTTGCATATACTAGTGAACTACTCACTGCTACGGGCCGAGGAGAGTTGTAAATTAACGGCTTTTTTGGGCATACATATTTAGGTGCTAAAGAATTTGCTCGGCCTCATTGGCAATCTGGCACTTCATCCGGAAAATCGAATGCGCGCATTTCGAAATGTTGGCACGTCGCCAGTTGCAGCGATTGCTCAGATTCTCGTTGCAGCCTTTGTCGACGCTCAGCAGAAGCTTCAGGTGTGCGCATGTGTCGACGCTTTTCTCTTGCTTTATGTTAGTGTTTTGGTTTATTACAGAGTGGCAAGAGTGTCGAAAGTCAGAGTGTACCACTTCCGGCTATTGTGCAGTTTGCGGCATACGCGCTGCAGAATTTTGCTAAAGATCAGCCTTACCGAGTGGAGATTGTCGGGCTTCCGGACGTCTTGGCGACCATCGTTGGGGTGTGCAATGCATTGAAATGTTGTAAACACCGTTAGCCCGATCGGTCAAGTTGCGTACCTTTTATCTTTGCTAGCTTCTGTACTGGCAAATCGATAGTGTTGGCCGAAACGTGTGCGGTCTGTTGCTTGAGCTTGCTGCTGATCCTGGTTGTGCGCGTATGATCTCAGAGGAAGGCGCCGAGGCGATTCTCAATGAGATGGCCATGCCGGTCAACAGTGCGGCAAGTATGTTACCACACATATACACTGTATAATACTTAGTATTCGTTTTCCGCTTCGCATCGCATACTCTACTGGATTGGGCACGCTTGCAGTGAATAACACCATGTAAAGTACATTACGTGTGAGCGTTGTCTTCGTGTTCTGTAACTCTAGGCTATCACGCGGTGGCGACGAATGCGCTTGCAAAGCTGCGTTCGTGGCAGCATATGCCGCTGCAGCAAGTGGCCTCGTCTGCGCAAGTTTCTTTTCCTACACAGCAACCGCAGCATTATGCTCAGCTCTCACTGCAGCAACAGCAGTTGTACCAGTCACAGCAGCAACATCATGTGTACGTTGGCGCGCAACAGCAACCACCGTTGTATGCAGCGGCGAGGATGCAGGCGCAGCAGGTGAGATGCGTGAACAAG
The DNA here is from genome assembly GCA_034691745.1 of Prismatolaimus dolichurus. NCBI lineage: Eukaryota > Metazoa > Nematoda > Enoplea > Triplonchida > Prismatolaimidae > Prismatolaimus > Prismatolaimus dolichurus. Next base: position 5,281 of record JAQGBB010001665.1, read on the forward strand.
GTTGCGGCTGTGCTAGTGCGGGTATTCTGCTGTGTATGTTTCCCATTGTACTTTGTCGAAATTGCGGTGTTCTTTTTCTTTAGCAATACTGGCAGAACGCGGACGGCACTGCGGGTTCCGCCTCCGGCGCTGCCTTTTCGTACCACGCTGATTACAACGGGCATGGTTGATGGACAATAGTTTGGACGCTTGCTGTCTCGAGTTTTCGTCAGCAATTCGCGTGCCTTCGAACAGCGAACGAATCTTGTAGTAGATTAACGAAGTCGGAATTGCGGGGCCGAACTCCAGTGGACTGCTGCTCTCTAATCTGCCCTTTTGTTTGTGCAAATGTGCACATACCGTATGTGTGTTCGATTAACTGTACTCCAGTTAGCTTTGTTGGCGTGTTTGCGCAAGTTTTGAGGTCGAATCTATTTACTGCGTGCGTTTTGCCTGTCGCCAATTTTCTTGTGCATTTCCCTCAAGAAGAACCTATGCGAATGTACGCTACTGTTTGGACGTGTGGTCACTGTTGCTAGCAGTGGCTGTGCATGTTGGTATGTTTATGTGCTGGGCCAGCTATTGCGTGTACGCTCCGTTCTGTGCATACGTTGGCGATAATGTTGGCTGCCTGACCAGACACAGTTTCCTCGTCCGTCGCGGAGGAATTCGTTTCGTATCTGTTTTGCTGCTTTTTGTCTCATTTTAATTCTGGTGGCTATTTTTATTTTCCTGTTCTTTCTGTGCATTATCTGTCTGTTATCTATTACTATCTTTCATTGATCGATGTTTCGCAATCGCGTATGTACTGTATGTTAAGTGCATGTGCGGATGAGTATCGCCTTTTACGAATTCGGCCGTCACGTCGTCGTGTTCAGCTTTTCTGTCTTGCTGCCTATTAGCGACGTCAAAATCAAGAGTATGGAAAAAGGTCGGAAATTTAAGAATTTGGCAGAATTATGCCCGGACTAATTTCGAAGCGAATAAATCTGAGAAAGCCAGTCGACTAGGTTTGATTTCCTTTTTACCGTCGCTAATGCTTGGTTGTCTTTTAAACACATTTATTCGACGATGGTCGACGATTTTTGCTGAATGTTTATTCAGCGCGTTTCTGTGTGCTTGCTTATATTCGTTGTCTGAATATGCAGAAAAACGATGATGGTAAACGCCGTCTGTATTGCTAGCTTCTTCGACTTGTTTGCCTTTTCCTTGCAACGAAGATCTTCTATTGTGTAGGACAGCTAGAAGACAGTGCAGGCTGAGCTCTTTATTTCAGCTCAGCTGAACTAGAAGACGACCGGGTTGATGCTTGACTTTTTTCGTCGTACCGTACTTTTCCGCACACAGCACACTCGTTACTGCCCCGGGGCTATAAACGGCGGGGACATGCCTTCATTTGGAAAATAATTTCACCGACGCTATTCAAGGCATCAAACATTCTTGAGTTTCAGTAGGGTCATAGATTGCCAGTCGTTTGCGGCTGTACGACATACGCCGTGGCCACACTGCCGCGCCATGCCCCCCAAAGTACCAGGGAGGCTTTATTTGGAAAAAAAATTTTGTCCAAAAAAGCAAAAACGAAGTAGTGCTTCCCAGGACTATAAGCGGAAAAGTACGGTAAGTGAAATAGCCGTGTTGGAGATATTCCTGAGTTCAGTTCGGGTATTTTCTGCCCAGTGTACCATTTGTAAAGTCACTCGGCAGCGAAATTTGTGTCCCTTTCACTCTGCACACACGTTCAATACGTGGCTTTCCTCCCGTGGGAGTCCGTCGAGTGAGTCAGAATGTTGTCGTTGAATGAATGTGCGAATGATGAGCCGCTGCCGCCACCGCAACTCGCTGGTGTGGCGGCACGGCAGTGCAACGACAATCGCGTAATATCGATAAAATGTGATTTTTTAACGCTCTTCTTCGACGCGGTTGAGTCAACAGGGAAGAATGACTTACCCACTCGTTCTTCCTCTTACTCAAGGTCTTAGCACGCGTCTTCCACGTTGCCGCGTCGTATTTCATAGCACCTTGTCGGCGCTTGAATAGAATTTTTACCATTTCGCGTCACTTCTCGTACCCGGAGGGCAGACTGGTACGTATTATGTCGATATGCGTGTTCGGCCAGTCTATATAATCCACAATGTACATTCAAGTCAGATACGATGCTGAAAAAAACACATTGTGAATCCGTTCCATCCCGTGGCCAGTCCTCGTGCGGAATGCCGTTTGAGACGGCGGTACGCTTGCTTGGACGTCGATCTCGCAAGTGAAATCGATCCGGCGTGCCAGGCGACCGGTCCAACTTCTACGTCGCTTTTACGTGAGTCAGTGTCGACGGTACTCACGGCCACGTCCCATAGGCGGCGATGAGCCAAGCCTCGTTCTGGTTTACTTACTCCTACGCTACACTTTCCTGTCAACTCGTTGAATTGCATCTGTCGTCATGCGGAAGCTGCTGTTATTCATCGTCGCCGCCATTGGCGCATAATCTACCTTATGTGTATGCGAAGTGCTGTAGCTATAGCCGCATTCCATTACGGTAGGCTTAGTGCTTTGCATTTTGGCTCGTTGCCATAACAACAGGTCTCCTTTCATATCTTTTGTGACAGACGTCTTACGTCCCCTACTACCGGGGATTATTCGGTTGGTGACGTGCGGCTGCCAAAAACTAGCATGTTTTTAAACTGCATTACAAATCCGATGACTGCTTTTCGTTTTCGCTACAATCTTCGATGTCTCCGGCCAACGACTTGTTTTTGCTGCTCATGAGCGGTCAGTCAAGCGTCGACTCTTCTGTCGCCGTAGGTAGCAGACCTCTAGACTCTGGGTCTGCGTCTTTACCCGGGAACGGGAGAGCACCTGAGTGGCGCCGGTGGACACGACAGTCGACTTGTGATGGGCGCAAACAATTAGGTGGGCAATAAATCGTGACACGTGAGTGTGCGTGGGCAATGTCGACGCATTATTGGATCTCACTGATAGATGGAGTGACTGTACCGACAAAAATTGTTTATTCATGGTCTGCGTCGGCTTGCCTCCGCACGTCAGTCACAATACGCTCGCATTTGCACTCCTATCATACCTTCGTACACCGTGACTAGTCATGTCGTCAAGGTGCACCGATTGGCGATTAAGGTCATTTTCAGTTCCATTTTCATGCACCAAACTGGCCATTTCATACTCTGTTCTCGGCTTGGGCTTCGTTTGTCGCTTACACGGGGTCAATAAAGTGCTCTGTCAACATATTCCACGTCGTTCACGACGACGACGATTTGTTTTGACTTTCCGCATGGTAACCAGCCAGCATTTTGGTCTAACTGGCGTCGTTCAAATGCTCACCCATGATTGCGTCGATGCGACAGGCTTCGCTGCGTTCAGTAAAGGCAACGGCGATCGTCGTTGTTTTCTTCGCACGACCGCTTAAAATCTCCGTTTCCTTTAAACGAACATTGCACAGGATTGTGCTGGGTGCCTACCTCAGTCATGGGAGCGCCGACGGTCTTGGCGAGCTGCCCGTCTTCTCGCTTTTTGCTTATCGTCAAGAGTTGTTGTCGTGAAGTTACACATGTAATTTGGAAGGTTTTTTACGTATGTTAGCGACCCATTACTCATACATATGAGTAATGGGTTTATGTTAGTCATTTGTAGTAAATATAAGGAAAAGGAATCTTGTGTTTTCACCGGCACATAAACAACGTCCGCACGACCGTCTCTGATCGTTCCGACAGCGTGCCCTTCTACTTCGCGAACCACCACTCATTTGTCTATCTTCGTCCCTCGGATGGCTAACTCAAAAGAATGCGCTTTGCGGTCGGTAGCGGCGCTCGCTAGCCTCTTGTTTGTTTGTTTGACCCGCAAGCTTCAGAGTTGCGTGATAAACTTTTCGATATGCTTGGCGCCAAGACGGACTGGTATTTGCAGTCGCTGCTTGGCTGGTTCGTCGCACAGATGAGCGGTGCCAGATGAGCGCGCGAGAGGCTAACCTCTTCCACCCACCGCATGCCCGCTAAACTCCTAATCGCCATCGATGAAATTCGATCGGACTCGGGTCTTGACTAGTGGCTAGGCTTCACGTATTCCTCCTCTTATTAGTTGCCTGCTTACTCGTCCATCAGCTACCTCGCCGATCGTCACTTCACTTGTTTGTTGTTGAGACAAGACGAGTATGCAAAGGCTATCAGTGACTGCTTCGTGCCTCGGTCCGAGTCGTCCAAATTTACGTACAGGGGCGGACAGTCGGACCCGCAGCTGCTGACGCTGAAAGGCTACGTTCTAGCTCACCCCCGCACGTACTGTACATCTGAAGGTCCAGTGCGGATATGCGGGATGTTGACGAGTTGCGCTCCGTTTTTTTTCCCTCGCTGGTACTCACCAAATCCATATGTAACGTCTTTTGTCGCACTCCATGCTCGGGACAGATTAGCTTGCATCGAGAAGCTAAACAACGCTTTCGCAGTGTGTTTATTTCGGTAATTATATGAGAAGCCAGAAAGGGATGATGGTTGCAGGAAGGAGCGTTAGCGAAGATGCGACGCCGTGCGTGGGGAGGGGGTGACTCATAAATTTTTTATCGACCCAAATGGACGGACGCATGGATAGGAGGAAGGGCTTTCCCGTCGGTGGCGAGACAACAGTTTGTCGTCCCGTCCGTCGCATGCGCCTCTCATGTTGTTTGCTTCGGACGACGTAATGAATGCTTTAAGCTTGTAATTCATAGCTTACCGCCGCCGCAGCATCGCTGCCCAATCAGGGCGGACTGGGATGGTGGGCGACGCAGGCGCCGACGCCGAAAATGCGCGTACTTCTTCATCGTCTTATCGTCCCATGCCAGATGTGACTCACTCCCTCTTTCATCCGGCAGCTAACAGCGGACGAGAAGTAAACAAGATCGATAAATTCTAATCATCGACAGCGATGCTGTTTGGCCGCCATTGTGAGCTGGGGGACTAGTGCATCTTGTGGATGCTTGGCACGAACGTCTAATTACGAAGACTTTCGTACACGTTGATGAGTGACTATCATGCGCAAGCTTGTTTATATATGTTCATGTTCAATGCTCGAAGCGCATTGGTCGACCGACTGCTTATGAGGCAATCAGCGACTGTCCGCCAGCCCATCCTGCATAGCTCGATCGGTTTTCCTCCTCGGCATTCTTTCACTTCCTCCCCTATCGTGCAAGGGATCCGTCATGAAAGTGAATGCCGGAAACAGGCTACTTGCGCTCTCGCTTTTTACCATTTCGTCACCATCGCTGCTATGACTCCGTCGTTCCTGCTCTAGCTCATCGTCGTAATTGTCAGCACTATGTGGCTTTTATCCGCCTTTGTTTCACTGTCAGCTAAGCTAGCCTGGGAACCACTTCCACTCTTCCGGGCCGGCTTTTTATTCAATCTATTTTCAACCTTTTTTTTCTTTATCGCGTTCGGGAAGATTTCCTTCTTCTTTAGCCGCAGCTCTTGCCCGCTCATACTGGGCTCATTACTGTAGCGTCTACGTGAGAGTGATGTGCTGCGTGCAGTTGAGACGGAGAGCGCACTTCAAAACGTTAGCGGCTGCTAGTCTGGCGTTGAAGCTGAAATTCCTCTCAGGTCTGAGAGGGAGATCCATCCTATCGATATAGGTCTAGCTTCCTTTTCTGGAGGTCCCGGTCGGGTCCGGCTGCCTGGCACTCAGGATTAGATTTAGGCAGTCGCGCTGCGCGCTCATTCGTTGGTCGGATTAAAAAATAATGGTAATTTGTGACAAGCCCGCCGCCAGAATCTCGCGAGCCTGCAGGAAGTGGCGCCACGAAGGCTATACTGCCTGCTCTCCTCCAGGCCTAATCATGTCATGATGCTCATTTTGCCACTGTGCAGCTAAAAAGCTGTCCTTCGGTTCTCTGAGCAGCGCTGTCTGAGGTCCTAAACAAGCCAAGCCACCACGTACTGCCATGCCGTATGTATACTGACTGCGTTACATATGCATACCGCGTGCTGTGATGTTGCATGTTTCTAATTGATGGTTGCGTGTTCCCGACCGGACGGCGATTTGCTCCGCAAGCCCCTTCGAGACCCACTTGTGGAAAGGCCGTCTGGAATTTTGACTTGGTTGGTCAGAGAGAGCGAGCTCTCAACGGAGGGAGAGGCAACTTCATATCTCTTTTTCTTCTAAAAATGCGCTTTAGTCGACGACGATAATTACAATTTTAGTTTTTATTTTTAGAAGAAAAAAGCGGCATTCCGCACATCTGCCTTCATCATTTTTTCTCCACTGCGACGTCCGCGTATTGCTTGAAAGACCACTTGCTCCGCCGACTCATCGTTTTATTATAGTCGCGTTGTTTTTTAACTCTCCCTCCCGCTTCGCTGATTCAGCGGCCATCAATCTCGAAAAGGCTCACTCGCGAATTCTTCGAAAAGCGTTCGACTCACTGCGAGCGGTCAAAAAGTCATTACGTTTTGTCGATCACGAAGCACATCGATCATTCGTCAACACATCAAACGTCGAGCGAAAGAAAGAAAGGCACTTTTAGCAGCCCTTCCAACAGCGTACACCATCCGATCGGAGATTTCAAAACGTATGTAATAAAAGTATATCTACCGAGAATGTCTCGTCATGCTTGTGTGCGCGTCAGGTGCCAGTCGGTGTTAGCTAGCCGGTCGGGCGCCAGTCAGTCACTGACATGTCACCGTTCTTCTTTTCTTCAAGATACACGCAGTCATGAGCGAAGAAGCTTGCACAAATCAGCCCGCCGAAGTCGAGAAGCCCGCAGAAGCAGCGCCAGTGGTCAACGGCGAGGCTTCGGCTGATGCGGCACCGAAGGAGAACGGTGAAACAGCGCCGCCAAAGCCTGCGCCGTTGCCGAGCACCGACATGACGACGTGGCTGACGTCGTTGAAGACGAAGTCGCAGAGCCGCGTCGCGTTCGCCGTTCTCGCCTACGTCTACCAGCTGAGCGGGGGCGAGAACGCCGACGTTCCCGGTGCGAAGAAGAGCTCGACGAGTGCGGCCGACTTCGTCGGTGCACTCAAGGACGGCGTTCGTCTCTGCAAGGCCGCCAACGGGCTCGTCGACGGCGCCATCCCGGCGGACGCCGTTTGCGAGACCGCCGAGAAGGCGAAGCACGTCGAGAATCTCAAGAAGTTCGATGAGTTTCTCAAGTCTAACGGCGGTTTCACCGACGCGCAGATCGGCTACAAGGCGGAGGCCGTCGCCGGCGGCGACAAGAAGGAGTTCGTCCCGCTGCTGGCGACGCTCGGCGAGCTCGCGCTGTGTGCGGAGGCGAAGTTCGCCGGCAAGAGCGGGCTCAGCGAGGAGGCACTGCTCCAAGCCGCCAGTGGAGAATCGGCAGCGGTGGTGAATGGCGAGCCGAGCCGCCGCGGAAGTCGGAAGCTTGTCGCCAACATGCAACGCGGCTTCCAGAGCGCGGCGAAGAGCGTGCAAGATTTCATCCAGAAGGCACGCCGAAAGTCGTCCCGCTCGCCGACGAAGGCAGTCGCCACCGGTGGCGATGCGGCGGGTGAGTGCTCGACCACCGCGGCTGAAG
>JAQGBB010001666.1:0-12769 GCA_034691745.1 Prismatolaimus dolichurus
ATGTGCTAAACATAGGCCTATCTCCATGTGTTATAAAATTCTACGACGGGGGGTCTAAAAAGTGCGTTTTCAATTCTACGTAGAATATGAATGACCCCGTCCCTGGCAACCCAAGGTTTTTGAGTGGGTCGGAAACGAGAAAATCGGAAGAACTTCCTTTCCGGCACCGGTCGGAGACGGAAACGGAAAATATTTTTTCTACCCTGTCGGAAGGAAAAAATCGGAAAATAGTTTTTTGGCCCGGTCGGAAACGGAAAAGGCCAAAAATCGGCCGGAAAAATCACTAAGTTTACAAAGTCCACTACAGTGCTGAGATTACAAACTTCTGCTGAGAGTATCATCACTCGATGGTAAGGTTAAACTCAAAAATTGGGAAGGTCATCACACGAAGTTTTGTTTCGCCTTTGATAACAACATTTTCGGCCGCATCGGCTTCTCGATCTCGACGAAGCTAGTGTCCATCGCATCGATGTAGTCGTTTGGACTCAAATCTGTATCGCTTTCTTCCCGTTCAACGACGCGTGAGGGTTGTGAGGAGTGCCACCGATTTCCTACCATTTTCAGTAGGCCAACGGGAATGGGAATTATAATGCTTCTGTTGCTCTCGTTGGAGATCGTCGCCAGCTCTTGCAAATAGCGGAGATGAATTGCCGCTGGCGATAGCGCGATAGTTGAGGCGGCGTTGAGAAGTTCAGTATTCGCTCGTGTTTCTCCACATTCAATGGCGTGCTAAAATGGAGACTGTTCCTATCTAATTTATTATTTATTTTAATTTAAGTTCTTTAAAAATTAGAAAAAGCAAAAAAATTAAATTTAAAAGTAATCAAATAATATAAATTTTTTAAATTTCTTCTACCGTTGCACGAGCTCGTCGTGTCGCCGCCGCTTCCGCCGCCATAGATCGCATGAGTTGTGGTGCAAGACGCATATCTTTCACTTCAATGCGTTCAAGCTTCAAGTACAAGCACCCGGGTTTTCATTTCATTGTGGGCCCATCTGTGGGGAAAAATTTTACTGGAATTTCCACAGGGTGTTTCGTTTTTTAGCCGTTTGGATTCGCAAAACAAACACTGGCTTTCCAAATATGATTTCTGTTATCGTTTCTTGAAGAAACGCTTATGAGACTAAGTTTTCGTCATCTAGACATCACTTTCCGATCACCACAATACCTTTATTCCCCAATAGAAAACGGCATCATCAAGTACTTCGTGCACTAGCTGTGCAATGTCTTCGCGCTGTGAGAGCATTTGGCTCAAACGCTTACTACCGAAGACGTTCCGGAGCGTTGTTTGCGCCAATAGTTTCGTGCTGCAAAACGCTAAACCCCTCAACATTTTCTGTTCGAACAAAAATCGCGATTTCAAAATCCCACATGTCTTGTAAACGACTAAATTTTAAAAAATAATAAAAATATACAATTTAAAAATAAATGTTAAATAAACATATACAATTTTTCAAAACCACCCATTTTCGCTGTTTTTTTAAATGTTTCATTTTCGTTGTTTTAAAAGCATACCTATCGAAAGCATCGCGCACGTTCGTAACGCTCTTCACCGGATCGATGATTCGAAAATAAATCACCGCGTCGATGGACACCGTTACTGAGTCCTGCGAGAGAAGCTCCTGCGGCGGTACGACGAACGACATGACCCTGAGGTCGACCTTTCGCCATACGTCCAAGCAGGGGAGGACAAAGCAGAGCCCCGGACCTTTTGTTCCACCCCCGAGGAGGCGCCCGAGGCGCAACACCACCACACGCTCGTACTCGTGGCATATGCAAATGCAGAAGACAAGCGAAAGCGGAAATGTCAACGCCAGCAGAACGTAGACGGCGACGACTAAAATTCTCTCCAACATCTTATGATAGGAACTTGATCGTTTGTAAGTTGATGCTCGTCGCGAGCAAACATCGCTGAAGGGCATACTCTGGTGCGCCTTCAGCTGAGGATGCGCCGTCGATGCAAGATTCATGTTTTCGCTCTCTTTCCACGTGCACTTGTTCGACTAGAGGTCACTCATTAATTCTGCATGTCCCACCTGAATATCAATATTAACGGAAAGGAGTGGCACGTATTCGTTGAGCTTATTTGAGCTACCGCAGCGCCGCCGTGCATTTTTAGGCTTGGAAGAAAGCGGGGGTGCTTTCCCACGTGTGAAGCTAATGGCGCTGAAAGACGGCTTCCAAAGGTGCTCCTTCCGGAGGGCGACACATATGTTAAATTAACGAAAATCAATAAACGTTATTTACTGATTAGCAAGCTAATGTTGAAAATTAGCAGAAAACCCAGGGAGAATTTTCGATGCATTTTTAAAAGCACTTTTGCATTTTATATAGAGAAGTACATACTTCGATCTTGCCGCTGCTTTGCGACGTGCACATATGACGTCATGCTATTAAGAAAGCAAATTTTCTACCTCACCTTTTCTGTCACGTGAATGGCGTCATTTTTAACCGGAACCTCTAACGCGTGACGTGCTGAAATTTAGGCTGGCTTCTACATTCAAAAATTATTTTAATAAAAAAATTCTTTCACATATAGTCAGAACAAAAAATCTAAAGGCACATTTCTTTATTTTTTTTGCAACCATCGCAAATTTCCATTAAGCAGCAGTGCAGATAGCGATGGGAGATGCCAATATCATAGAGGTTGACGCTGTTCACACGCAACGAACGGCAACCTGCAAATGAGCACGAAAAGCTGAACAAGCGTCAAGAGCGAGCCGCCGACGTAGAGACCCATTTGACCGCCAATACTCGCGAGCAACTGCTGAACGGTGAGCGAGACAAAATGATAAACCTTGGCGATCACGAGCTGTTCATGGTAGACATGGAGAATCGTGTAATCCGTCATGTTGTTCACGGAGGAGCCATTCTGGAGGAGTTTCTCGATCGATCGTGATGGAAAATTCGAGAAAGTCAGCCGCGGCTCGAAGTGCTTATAAGCGCAAATGCTAGGACATCGGGCGCGACACATTTCGATGACGCTCTGAACGTCTCCCTTTTCGGTGATATGCTTGTGCATCGCTGGCCAGATACAATTGTGGACGTCTTTGGGGAGGCACAGCGGCCGCTGGTCGACGTTGTAATAGGCGTTGACGAGAAGATAGTGACAGTTGCACTGGCGCATTGCATGCCTAAGAGTTGGGGATTCTAGTAGGTATTCATTTTTTAATTTTACCTTCCGTCCAGAATTAATTTAGCTAATTTCGGCAATTTTTAATTCCGGAAGAGGCAACTTCTAAAAATTACAAAGTGCCGAAAAAATTTAGAAAAAAATTTTTGACTAAATTTTAATTTAAAAAATTGACTATAAATTCCGACGGTTTTTAGCTGTATTTCCATCGCAGTTTCACACTTGGTTATTTTTAGTAAAAAAGTCGTCTTGAGATATTAACGTATCGAAGTGGAAAAATTTTGGAAAATTCTGGAAAAAATGATAAATTTTCTCACAAAAAATCGGAGTCTAGAATGTAACTACTTCGTCGTATTAATCGAAAAATAGCTACTTTCCTATTATGGGCAGCAGCCGATTTCTTACTCGAAGAAGCAAGCGTCGATACACATCTGCGTTCCAGTCTTGCTCACATCGAGCGTGGTCGAGCACGGCGACTCCTTCGAGTTCAGCATCTCATACTGCACGGTCCGCACACCAAGCAGCGCATGCACTCCCTCGGGCACAAACGACAAATCGCCAAGTTCCCATCGATTCCGGTCGAGCAAGTAGATACTCGTTCCCCGATTCATCAGCGTCGTTCTTCCGACGAAAGCAACATCCTCGTTCAGCGGTTGGACGATCAGCGTCAAGCCCCACCCGAAGCCGCCAACAATCTGCGTCGGACTTCGCAGTCGAATACACCCGCCGAAAGGACTCCAAAATTTCTCTCGTTTCGCACTCGTGCAGCAACCGTAGCTCGTGTCTGTGACGATCTCACAACCAAGCACAACGTCGTCGCATCCGATCGACGCGTTCTCGAGCAACTCGATCCATGTGAGATTCAGTCTCGACATTAGCCGTTCGAGTTCGGCGTCATTATGAGCCTGAATGGGGGAGAGGGAGAGAAATGTTGGACCCAATTTCTTTCGCAGAATTCTCAATGCGAAAAAAGTTTACATAATTTTTCCAGTCTGGAAAGAAAGCAGGAAGAGCAACCCCCATCGAAAAGTGTCAGAGAAAAGTGCGGAAAAAGTATAAAAATGATTCGGCTCTACCGCCTCCACGGCTTTTGTCCAAAAATTGACAAAATGCGCATTTTGTCATTTATGTCATGAAAGCTTAAGACCAAGTGGACGATGCTTTCGCACTCAGCTCGTCGAGCTCGACAACGTCCACCGGAAAACTGCAAAAATTGTTTTTCTTTCGTCAAAAAAATTATGTCGTTATTTTTTTTCAAGTCGCTATTTTTTACTAAAAATTTCGTGGTTCATTTTGGAAAACTGTTTCGGGGTCCGGTAGAACCTTGAGTTTAAAAAATTCCTGCCAAGTTTTAAAGCTCAAAAACTTTTCGCTGATAATTCGAGGCATTTCCAAAAATCCCGCTTTTGTAAGCCGCAGGGAGAAGAGCAGCCCCAAACTATCAACCCTACCTGAATCTCCAACGTGTTCTCCCTGAGGTTGTACAAGTGCATATAGGCGTTCCGATCGCCGAACGCCGAGACGAGATAGTCGGCGAGCTCATCAGAAACGTTGTTCTGTTCGAGAAAACGGCGTGAGAGGGTCGAAAATGGGCACAGAAGAATGTCGGGAATGTCCAGTGCGGTTCGTTGGCTGACCGTATATGCGACGGCCATCGTACTCCGGCGATACTGGGCGAGAATGTCCCAAGTACCGTAGGCAGCGGCCGTGCAACTGGCTACGATAAGCAGGAGCCAGATGAACCGCAAGATCGGTTGCCGTTCGTGGTTCCACTCGCGGAGACCATGCAGAGTGGAATGAGAACAAAATGTCTTCACAATTTGGCGCACTTTTTCGACATTATTTTCAAGTCTTTGACTTTCCATGGCGCTTTCTCGATCTGAAGTAGCAAACGTCAAAAAGAAGAATCGACTCGATTCGAAATCTGAAAATTATTCGATTGGTCTTGATTCGAAAATTTGGGTCGCACCTTTGAGACCAAGGTTTTATGACTAAAATTTAGAAATTACTCCACTCGATTTGTGGCGTTTTCGCGCAAACTTTTCGCGAAAATTGCTTCTTGGGTATGTTTTCCATCAAAAAAATGTTGGTTTGTGTCGTACATCGCCGACAATACCGACTTTCATAGCCTTTTTATTCGGTTCGATCCTATCGTAAAATTTTTAGATTCGATTCCTAAAATTTCTGGTTTTGACGCTCGCTAATCTGAACCTTCAAAGAAAAAAGAATGGACGGTATTCTGCCGGAGTACCAAAGTGTTTAGCTTTGGCAAAAAAGTTTACACTTTCGACGTAATGTTTGTCGAACGTAAAACTTTTTGTTAGCTTTTGGGAAACACTGCCACACGCTGATGGAATACGCAAGCGCAGCTGACGCTAACAATTAGCCAACGTACCGACAAAGGCAGCGAAGAAGCTTTATCTTATTAGCCTCTCGGTGGTGTCAGTAGAATGCTTTCAGAGCACGCGGACATCCGCAGAATAAATCATCATATTTTATGGGATCAGGAAAAGAAAACTGCGAAAAGATAAGAACGCCCCAGCGGTGCTTTTCTGGGGAAGCGAAAGTGTCGGCATAAAAACGACTCGAGCGTTCAAATCTTGCACATTTTCCAGCCAGGGCGGAAGGCGCCTATTATGCAGCGGAGCATGAAAAGAGACATCGATTTTTTAGCAGTTTCAGACTGCTGACACATAGCGGAAGTATAGGATGGTTGCGATTGCTTTTCCATTTTATTTCATTTTAAAAAGAAAGGATAAAAAGAGCGGAAAAAGAATGATGAAAGCAGGTTTTTGAATGCTTCTGCTGTAAGAGGAAGCAAGAAAGAGGGACCAGAGTATAGCAAGACGTTTCCTCTGCACAGATGTCGGGCCGAAAATTTGCGTTTTGAGTTAGCAAAAATAGAAAAGTAGGCAAAATAATGAAATTCATGGCGGCTCGGAAAAAGAAAGGACAAAAAAGGATGGTTTAAAAAAGGATAATAAAGGAAAAAAGGATAAAAAGAGCAATCGCAACCACGTATAGTTTATAACATGTATGTGAATAGTGACACCTTAGATATGCGGTACGCAAGTCAAGTATAGAACACAAGTCTGATTCTACCGTAGTATTTCCAGGCCTAGTTATGTGTACAGCAAAACGCAAGGCTGTGGCTACGTTCATTTGTTCTTCTGCCACTCTCTTTGCTACAGATGTACCAAATCAGACTTGTTCCACCCTTTATATTTACCACAGAGCTTTCTACATGCGAATACTTAGCGAGCACCGTCACCAATGAATTATAAAGAGCACAGTCTAACATACATTCTTACGCAGCAGCGACGATCATAACCAACCCACCTTCAGAATGAAATCGAAAATCCGTTCAAAATAATCGATTTGCATCGAATCGAATAAAGTTGTTTTGAAGAAATTTATGCCCTTTTTGATAGCAATTCAAGGCCTATCTTTCGTGAGATGTTAGCAAAGTCCACAAAAGTTCGTGAAACCCAAAAAGTTTGCTAAACCATTGCTTTGAAAGTCGCTAGCAAACGTTGCAATGAAAACAAACCAAAGTCGAACTTGTCCATACTTTCCGAGTCGCTCAAAATGTCGCCCTCAGGAGCTCCTCCGCTTCGACACCCGACGCCGACCGACGGAGAAGTCGAATCTCGCACAACGACGGGCACAGCATCGCCAACTCCTCAATACGTCCTTCATTCAGCGCCGGTGCCTCGACCACTTCCACGCACTCGAGGACACCGCCTGCAGCGCCCACTTTAGCGACCATCGCGCCAAGGATAAACTCACCCAGCGCGGGTGCATCCCCGAGTGCAAGAGATCTCAGCGAGGTAAGTGCACCGAACTCGACGAACGCAAGTGGTGCCAGGTGTCGACAGACACCCATCAACGAGAGGTGCTCGAGATTCGGATTGGAAGCGATGAACGAACGAACAGCACTGACTGAATCGAACGATGTGGAAGGAGCAGCACCGATGAAGGAACAGTTCAGAGACAGTTCGATGAGGTGCTTTAACGAACTGAGATCGGAGAAGAAGCGCTCGATGCTGTCGAAACGATAGGTGTCGAGACTCAGCTTTTGGAGGGTGCGAAGAAACGAGAAGGAGAGGAGAACGCTTGAGGAGGAAATATGGCTGTCGCCGTCAATGAGGCAGCCTTCAAGACGCAATTCGGTGAGACGTCGGTGTGAGCCTGGAAGAGTGGAACGACTGTCGAAATGGATTGGAATATTTCTTTCTGGTGGAAAAACGAGCTTTCTGCGTATGAATTAATGAAAAACATAATTTTTGACAGAAGATTCCTGAGTAGCTGAGATAAAAATCGAAAAAATCATTGCAAAAATCGAATAATTCTCTTGAAGTCAACGATAGTTGGCTGCATCGAGAAGCTGACGACTGAATCAATAAATCGATAGCTCCAATGCACATACCCGCAAAAGCTGCAAGTTCATCCCCGCTGATTGGTCGTCCCGCGATGCCACTCACCACAAGCACTTCAACGTTCGACGGAACAGCGTGCAAGAAATGCGCCGAAAGAGCATCGCAGTCTTCAACCCGAAGCGTTCTCAGCTTCCGCATCTTTCCCACCGCGTCGCAGAGTGCCCGTTCGTAGATGCACCAACTCTGCATCTCCTCAACTCCCTCGCAATCGCCGCAAATGCAAGCAGCAAGCGGCGTTAACCGATCGCGTGCGAAGCATCGACGCATCGAGAAGGCTTCGAGTGAAGCAGCGACGCTTCGAAGCGCATCGATGCCCGAAAGACGAAGCGAGATGTTCTCCAATAGTTCGATCGACGTTATTCGACCGCCGTTCGTCGACGCCTGAACGATAGCCTCGAATGTCTGCTTTGTGAGAACCACCCCGTCGCCGATGACGAGCGGGTCATGAATTCGAGTGTCATGCTTCGGCGAGTCACGTAACATCGCCTCCGCTTCGCTCGCTGACATGGGCTTCTCGGGTGATTGACGGGTGCAACGACGTTTAGATGCAAGCGGTTTTTCGTCAGCCAATGCCGGGGAGTTAGCTGTTTCAGCTGCTCTTTTTGTGTTCCTGGGCAGACAGGCAAGCCGGTATCGTGCTAGCAATCGCGTGATTAGCTGAATAAGATCCCTGACTATGTCTGTGGGCCTGACAAGTCGTCTTACGATTTGCTATTTCGTGATGAAGCTTGCTCAAGACACGTATGTTTGTCCGCTCGCTGACGAAGTTTCTTCGTCCCTGGGGCTGCAACCGGCGCCTCAGCTAACGTCGATTCTGGCGCGGCGGGTGGAGTTATACTAAAAGGATTGTGCGATGCTTTTTCATTGCTTACGATGCTCATTGCCTGTGACTGACTCCGTACACTTTGCTCGATGGCCCAACTTCTTCGTCTGCCGCGTGACCAGTGGGTCGAGCAGCCGTGAACGTGTGCTCTAGCGCATGTTTGTGCTTCTTCTTCGACAACGTTGACTCTGGTTGCGTCTCGTCGACAGACGCCAAAAACGGCGCGGGAGATCCTTGTAGCTCTTCTGATATCGGGTCAGGTGATGTCTCCCTGTGGAAGGTTCAGGCAACTTGGTCACAGTAGTTTCGCCTGCCTCTTCCCCGCGGGGATTCCCGGGGATCCCCAGCCAAAAGTGGTCAAAAACATTGCAAGGGAAACGGGGTAGCGCTAGCCCCCTGGTGCCCTCGTGCATCATACCTGGGTGGTGTCTCCATCGTGTAACACGCTTTGCAGGGTCTTCAGCGGTGTCGTAGAAAGAGGACACAACAAGGCTATTCAACGCATAGTGAAAAATGCTTTAGTGATCGTTCGTGCCAAACATCGTGAAGGGAGGAAGAGGTGGACTTTTGCTCATCTCGCTCCTTTGCACAAGCGATCGTTTAGGTTCACCGAGATTGTACAAGCTGGAACGATTCGACACGGATGGCACCAAATTCGTACTCTCAAAATTGTTGGCACTCGAGGAAATAAAGCATCAAAACCTATGCTAAAATGTTGCACACTGGTCAATAAGCAGCTAGAAGACTCAAAACAATTGGTTCAAACCCTCAAGCCATATTATTAGTGGGCTTCAAAGCAGGGTTGAGCAGAACTTGGGCCGATGGGGCACTTTAAAAAAGCTTATAACACGCGAAGATACGAAAAATAGCAAACCGGCACCACCTTTGGCTACTCGACTTTTGATACGGCCCCCGAATTCTAGAGATTTTCGAGCAATTCTAACACTTTTAAATGACTAGCTGCATTTTCCGACCCCGGCTAATTTTTAAATATCTGACCCTTGCTGCAGCTACGCCTCTCTCACAAAAACGGCCCCTCTCCCCTACGAATACCACTGATAGAGATAGTTCTTCAACCGTCCGAAGCACGCCCGCCGCAAGCGTTCGATCGCGGGCTTGCTAATCGCCGGCGTTCCATGACAGATAAAACGTTCCAATTCGGGACAGAACACCTCCAGTGCCTGAACGCTCGCGTCCGTCACCCGAAAGCACATCGCTATATTCAGGTTCCGAAGCTGCGCGCCGAGTTGACGCGCAACCGCCTCAAGGCCTTCATCGGTGACCGACCAACAGCCACTCACGTCGAGCGTCGACAACGCCCGACAATTGCGCGCGAAGTTTTTCAGCACCTCGTCATTAACGGTGCGTACCCCCGCAAGATAGAGCTCCTCGAGTTGGGCACACTCGAGCGCGACGATCTGCAGGAAGGGCACCGACAGAGCCTTGAAGTAGTTCAGATAGAGGATGCGGAGGGAGCAAAGACTGGCGCCGAATCGAAGTAGGGGCATCCCGGTGGCCACCCGATTGTATCGATTGCTGTCGCTGTGTAGGTACAGCACCTCGGCATTGGGTGCGAAGTCGGCGATTGCGCCGAGCCCTTCGTCCGTGAGGCTATCGCACAGGCCGATATCGATTGATTTCAGACGGGCCCCGGTGGGCGTGTTGAGGAGCTGGAGGACGAGGGCGTCGTTGAAGAACTCGGTTTGGAAGCGGAGGCGCATCAGGAGGGGAAGGCGATGGATACTTTGGACCAGGAGGTGCCGGTTCGAGGGGCCAAATTTGTAGCCGAGCTCTTTGAGTGTGAGTGGAAGATGCTGGAGGGCGTCGTACGTTTCTCTTGGTGGCGTCACCTTGGAAATGGATAGCAAAATAACGTTAGATCGGCTGTGAACCAAAAGCAGTGGCTTAAAAGTTAGCTGAATGGCCCAAAAATTTGCTAACATGTGACCAAACCAGCTAACTTCTTCAAGAACCATGTCTTATGTACTGGACCGATAAATCAATATTCCCTTCCTTTACTTTCTGGGCCCTCTCGTTGATTTTCAGATTCATGAAGTATTTTGGCACACTGCACCCCAAATTTCATTTAAGATTTATCTATATTAGCCAGCTTACTAGCCGAGTCGTTCCTCACCTGAAACGTTAGCTCGACTACCTCCCACTTGCAAATCTGCTCGACGCGTGTCATTGTGTCGACGTCGAACTGCATTGCACCCGTAAGCTTTAGCACCTTTAGCTGGCGAGCACCGAGTAGAAGCACCGAGAGTGGACCCTTATCAACCGCAAAATTATTGATTTCAAGCTCCTGAAGCAACCGACAGCTGTCGGCGATACGAAGAAAGAGCGCGTCTTCGTTCCGAAGCGTTCGTCCACGCGACGTGATCGATAGAGAACGCAGAACTGGAACATGTTCTACGAGACGGTCGAGTTCGTTCCACTCGTAGTCGCGAATATAAAGCTGAAGCTTCAGTGTCTCGAGCTTCTCAGAGTGGAGGCCCGAGAGAACGCTTTTCGAATCGATTTTTAACTCCCTTAGGTCCAACGACGTGAGATTACGTTGGCGTTCGAGAAGTGCGCGAACACCATCGTCCACGTTGAGGAACGAGCTGCAGAGATAGAGGCTCGACAGGTCGCCGCAACGAGCTGCAACCTCGGTGAGGAAGGGCGACGAAATGGTTCCAGAGTCGATGGAAAGCTCGCAGATTTCGTCGCTGAGCAGCGCGAGCGTATCGTCGTCGACCTGACCGTGTGCAACGAGCCACGAGAAGAGGGAGGCACGATGGCGAGGATCGAGGCAGCGCGAGGCGACGACGCATCGGCGATCGTGTGCGATCGCGAGGAAGCAGAGGCGTTCGAGCGACTTGCACGTCCACATTGTGTAGATAGTTAGGTTTTACGTACTCCCAACTGGGCTCAGACGGCCCCAAATCAAAATATGTTCGCCTTCATTTTCGCGCACTTTTGTGCCTGCACTTTTTGTGCACAGTGAGGTTGACCTTGTCATAAAAAAATCAGGCAATGTAATCAAAGGCGACAGCGGCTATTACCACAAACCATTTTCTCCTCTGATGCCCTCTACTGCCGGTGGTGCCCATCATTCCGAAGAAAAAAATTGCGTGCCACTATTGCACCAAGGTTTTTTCTTCTAAAATGCTTTACACTTTAGCGGATTTGCTGTCGACAGTCTTGACTACCGTAGTTTTCTTTTTTGTCATAATTAACGCCGAACATTTACCATCAAGCGTTCATCTCCTCTTCGCCTCTTTCGGCTCCAACTCGAAATTTCTCGAATGTTTGGTCTGTCTCTGCTAGCGTGCTAGAGTTGCTAAATAGAGCAGGCAGCTTGTCTCCATTCTAGAATGCTTGCTGTTTTTAGGCCTGAAGAAGCCACTCAATGTAGAGGCGAAACGTCGCCTTGCGTTTTGGTGTTGTCTGTTCGTCTTGCTTGCCCAATATACTCATCCTACTTTTAAAGTAATTCATTCTCCCACGTCGTTGTTTGCGAATCCAATAGTTCAGTTAACACCGCTCACCACGGAGGGCGGAGCTTGCTTGTGTGAGTCCATTGGCCCCTAGCCAAATGGCCAAAATTACACCAATAGGGTGTCCATGTCACTTTTTTCTTTGAATTCTCAAGCATGATTGGTTCCTTTTGAACCATCCATTTATGTTGCGTGCCTAGACATCAGTAGGCTGTCGATATTTGTGCTCATTTTGCAAAGTTTTCATTCATTTAGAGTAGTGCGCAGTGGACCGCCTATTACGCTGGGAAAACGTGGTTATTAGCCTTCGGGGAACTCGTAAAACATAAGTTTGTATCGTTTGCTGCGAGAGCTCTGTGCTTTAGCTTACGATAGAATGGAAGTATTCGACTGCATGCTTTGCTCAAATGGCCAGTTTCCCTCCAGTCATAGTGCATTGGCCTATTTCGCGCAAAACATTAACTTGCTAATATTGGCAATAAATTCTTATAACAAAGTCCTCATGGTTAGTTTCCCCGAAGCCTAATGAAGAAAATGTTTTCGGCCGTTCTGTTCTCTGCCAATAGCATCAGTACACTCTCCATGGTGTGGCGAGAAAAATGAGCTGTACCGTAGTTTTCCAAATAGAAGCCCTCGGGGCTTGTATTTGAAAATGCCCTTTTTGGGAAAAATATTTCACCCAAATAAAGGTCCCCTCCTATTAGAAGCCCCCCCCCTCCCCCATGAAGTCATATGAGCTTCCATGCCAAACTGTTTATTACTAGCAGATCCAAAGCAGGGCGTGAGCTTATATTCAACCGATTATGCAAGTAAGTAGTGAAAACATCTAAATTGTCATAGAAATGATCTGTTCGGTTCGACGACACTGTCAACTTTTGCGTTTGGGATAAA
>JAQGBB010001667.1:0-12767 GCA_034691745.1 Prismatolaimus dolichurus
CACATATGACGGCACCTGCCGAGGTAGTAAAGGGGTCCGAAAATTTTCAAACACTGTGCCATATATTTCAATTTTGTTACTTTTCCGGAACCAAATATGGGCATACCACATATTTTCTTAATAGATTACCCCATATTTTGATATGGGATACACCCACTTCCGGATGGAACACACAGGATGTCATAGAACGGCCAATACTGTGAATTGGATCTTCCCGCTTTTACTAATAAGCTCTACATCGGATTCTCTACCTGAAACACCTTAGACAGAAAATTCGGATCTAGGATACTCGCACAATTATGTAAAATCAGCGAGGGTGCTAAGAGGAAACCACGCACATTGTTTTTTTTGTGAAATGTGTGTTCGAGAAGCATACGTTGTGTTTTACTTTTTGACACTTGTTACAATTACGTGGATCTAAGCGTACGCTGCGTCAAAAAGCTTTAGCCGCTTTGTCTAAATCTTTTCTTTGGCAATGTTTAAGCAGTATCTTGTCACAAGCACGGGAGCTATTTGAAAAATGCGTATTCACGTGGAAGCGCGCCCGTGATAGGGCACCGTCTACGTAACACTCGCTCAAAATAGGCACTTTTACCAGAGCACTAATGTGCCTTATATTTTCCACAATTTGCTTCCTTCGAACGCTTAAGATGGCTGCATACAAAACGCATGGTTGAAGACGCGTTTTTATTTACTATGTACAACTCAAGAATGCCTTGTCAAATTTTTGTAATTTTGATAGCAGCGTGCTTACCATGAAAAGGTTTCATGTCGACTGAAAAAATGTGCAAACCTTGTGGCTGCAAATCAAAGCAAACTTCCAAAATTATATTCGAAAACCTGGCTATAAAATTTGAGCGACATTTTGCAGCCGAAGCGTACGTCCCATGCGATTCCGTTGACACTGCTAGATAGCCAGGGATCAGTGTTGTTCAACTGAAACATCTTGGAGCGTCTTCATTCAGCCAACTGGAAGGCGCCTTAGTCCGAACTAAAAACGCAAAATAGAGTAGAAAATCTGAATCGTTGTCACTTTTGGATTTTTTGACATTTTTACCTGCCGCGCAAGTAAGATAAGTTCACGAAGTAACTTTCGACGTAGAATCCGAATCCGTCGTCAGAAATGACACTCGGTACTCCTACTGAGATACAGATACCACGTTTTTCGAAACGTGGGGTATCTAGATCTCCATATAGGAATGCAAGAACGTCGTTTTTGACGACGAGTTCGGATTCTACGTCGAAAATTGGTCTACAAGCGATTTTTAGAGAATAGTTGGCATTCATGCACTACTCCCCCCACCGTTGACTCTTGTGCAGTAAAAGTCCGCCATTCTTGTGCAGTAAACGTTCGCCAGAGCTTGTGCACTAAAAGTCCGCCATCCTCTTGTGCACTAAAAGTCCGCCGAAGTCCACCACGAACGTTCTGCATTAAAAGTCCGTCACCAAAGCTTGTGCATAAAAAGTCCGCCACCTATTCTGCCGTATACTAGTAGGCTTTTATAGAGCTAACTAGCCTGGGCTTGGACTCAAACAAAGGCTCAATTCAAGGCTTAGGCTCAACCAAAGGTTTAGGCTCAACCCGAGCCTTAGGCTTAACCAAGGCCTTGGGTTGAATCCAAGCCATGGGCTGAGCCTAAGCCTCAGGTTGAGCCTTTTCTTGAGCCCAAGCCCAGGCTGAGGCTAGTTAGCTCTATAAAAGCCTACTAGGGTACGGCAGAATAGGTGGCGAACTTTTTGTGCACAAGCTTTGGTGGCGGACTTTTATTGCAGAACGTTTGTGGCGGACTTTTAGTGCACAAGAGTCGACGGTGGGGGGAATAGTGCATGAATGCCGAATAGTTTTATGAGAAAAATTCCGCGCTTGATGGATCAAAAAATTTTTGGAATCTGAATTGTGAACACCTTTGGAGGGCTGCTGTGCGCGGTAGTCTCGTGCTACATCAAAAGTGCGCATACCGGTACAAAGCCTATGCATCGGCCTACTCAACGCATGACCGGTTTAGCGCTTCGACTTATCTTACTCGCGCAGCAAGCAAAATGTCAAAAAATCCAAAAGTTTCCACGATTTAGATTTTCTACCTTATGACTTTTTCTACATCTTTTCACTTTGAAGTTGCTATTGTTTTTAAATTCGTTTTTTTCGTTTTTTTTCCTGTGTCTGAAAGCCATTTTGGACGCTATTTTTAGCCACTTTTTCGATTTTTCTTCCAGTTTTTGGCGTTTCATATATATATATATTATATTTTAGATATCTTTTCGAGTTACTTTTTCTGTTTTTGTTCGTTTTTTAAGGAGAAGCACAAAACACAACTTTTAGCACTTTCAATGACTACGGAAAAAACCGAAAAAAAACCAAAAAACTGAAAAAAGCCGAACTCGGTTTTTTTCGGGAAACCGAACCAAATTTTTTTAACCGGCCGCTGCCTGACGATTAGCGTCTTACTTCGAATACCGAAGTCAATTTGCTGTCGCAATTTTTCAATTAATTTCAATCAGTCAATTTCAAAAACTTTTACTACTCTAATTTATGTGTCCTACTTTTAAAGGCGCGGAATTGCCGCAAAGGTGTAGTTTTTTCCGCTTTTCCGGCGAAGGTTATTTATGTGGAAGTTTGAAGGTAGCGAAGCAATCATGATTCTGTGCGCCATGCAGCCCGAAAACAACCCCACCTTTGCATGCCGCAATAAAGCGAAGAACCACGACGAGGATTAGCAGCTTGAGGTGTCGCAGAGCTCGATTAATCATAACCAACAAAAGAAAAAATAAACAAAACTTTCTGATCAACGGGTTCGAACCTCAAAGTTTGGGTCGCCACACTAGGCGCTAATCATCCGAGCAACAGTCTCGGATCATAACGATTTTTATTTGGACTCAGCTGCCTCAGTACGACTTTCGCGCCTAAACTACGACTTTTTACATAAGAGCCCAAAATGTGGCCCCGTCCCTGGGCCCCCAGTTGCCATAAAAGTCTGATTTTTATGAGACCCAACTGGGACTCACTGGGTGTTGCCTGCCCAATTTCGGCCCGATCGGTGCATTTCTGCAAAAACTAAAATGGAACAAACACAGACAGGCAGACAGACAGATACACAGACACACAAATAGGCAAACAGACGACAGACAAATAGACCGACAGTCAGACAGACAGAGAGACAGACAGACAAACAGAAAGTTCCGCACAGAGCAACGCATAACCACCTTTTTCGCCGACTGCGTAGGCTACGTGTCCACAAAGGCGGTAATAAACGTCAAATCGCTGAAGTTCACGTTCGTTTTATTCGCAAAATTCGAACTAGACAGTATAATCGTCTATTTTCGTCGAACTACGAGTAAGACGTCGAAATAGCGGAAGCTAGATAGCACATTCAATAAAGACGGAGAAAGAGTTTCTTCGCAACACCCTGGATTTCAGAATTTCTCTTCGATTCGCCGGCGCCAAGTGTCGGCGCCGGCTCTCACTCTCGCGAGACCGAAGGAATGCAGAGGGATGTCACGTGACCGTTCTTTGAGTCACGTGATCTAGATGAACGGCAAGGAGATTTTCTGCTGATCGGTGAGTTCGGGATGCCAGAGATCAATGCTTAGCAGGACGAGCGCGATCTTTCCCTCGTTGATCATCTGATGCTCGAACGAGTCGTCGAAGACGAGAAATTTGCCCTGCTTCCACGAGCGCGTTTCGGCGCCTACGCGCACCTTCGCCGTTGCGACGCCGGTCGATGCCGTCGGGACGACGAGGCCAAGTTGAGCACGTATTCGACAGTTCGTGGGCCCGCAGTGGGGCCACACGCGTGAGCCAGGCGTGAGAATGGAAAATTTCACCTGTAATAAAAACGGTAGAAAATCTTTGGTAGAGCATGTCAAAAAAACGTTACGTTCTTGAAAAGACCGGAAAAATAAAAGCTTATCGTTTTTGTTTTGCATTTTCCGTCGCTGCACATTGTGTCCTTTCTAAAATAATGCTCGAATTTCGGAAGAAAAATTGAAGCTAACTGAAAACTGTAGAGTTCAAATTTGAAAAGTGAAAGATCTTCAAGCCGACTAAATAAAAAAAAACTCGGAGCTGCTTACTTTTCCTTGCGTACACGTCCGAACTGGTGGAATATTTTCGATAAGTCTACACGTAATAGGCGCCAGACGACAATTAGCTTCATTCGGTTTTCCTAAAAAAAGTTGACGAAAAATTTTTAAAAGTTAATTTTCATAAAATAAATCGTCACCTTTCTGCCGAAGAACGTAGTGCCTGAGCGTTCCCCTTTCCATGATTTTCTCACTTTCGACCTCGACTTCAGCGTCTTTTTGGTCCATAATGTCAAGCGCTTCTTCCTTTATTGTTTTCCAGTCTTTCTCGAGCGCCTGCACAAACACGGATTTTAGAGACATCGAATGTCTCGTTAGCTAATCGAACATTTTAGAAACAAACCTGGAGATACTGTCGATAATCGGCGAACTTCTTTTGCTCAAATGACCAAAACGGCGTGGCACTCAAACCCTCAACGTTGTAGAGAGATCGTTGGAAGCCCGATAAAAATAGATGCTTTTTTGCACCGAGTTCGTAGATTCGATGGGCCTGCAATG
The DNA here is from genome assembly GCA_034691745.1 of Prismatolaimus dolichurus. Taxonomy (NCBI): domain Eukaryota; kingdom Metazoa; phylum Nematoda; class Enoplea; order Triplonchida; family Prismatolaimidae; genus Prismatolaimus; species Prismatolaimus dolichurus. Next base: position 4,579 of record JAQGBB010001667.1, read on the forward strand.
TGAGTTGAAAATGAATTGACAAAATCAAATAAGCAAAAAAAAAAGAAATTGATACAAGTGGAACGGCTGAAAGCTGAAGTGCATCCTGCCCTTTGACAAAAAACAGGAACACAGAAATTTTTGAAGCAAGAGAGAAAAGAAGACCACAATTTGTCTATATTACGATTTTCCTCGTGCTCCTGTAAAACAAACAAAAACAAAAAATTGTTTGGGGGCTTTGCCCCCTCCCGAGCCCTCTACCACTGGCAAGTTGGTATATGCCATTAGCAAGTTGGCGGTTGCCACTGGCAAGTTGCTCACATCGTCCGCCAACTTTGTCGGCTGGTCGATAAGGGAGAATACGGGGATAATCTTAATCTGACCAGTTAGCTATCCTTTTGTTCTGCGCTGCGCGCTTTAGGCAGGATGCAAGAATGGAAACCATCAAACAAATCGCTCAAATTCCCCTTGAAAAAAATTCGATTCTGCTTCAGAAAATTGTTTTCCACCATACTTTCAAAATTTCATTTTTCTCGGAAAATTTTCTAAAAACTATTTTGAGAGAACAACTCCAAAACAATTTCTTAAAGACTATTCATATTTTACTGACTGCGCAAATAAATGCTATTTTTGCTTTTTAAGGACTAACTTCTTCACTATCTCCGATTCGCTGAAGCGCGTCGCCGAGGTGATAGTAGAAACGACCCTCCTGCGTCCCCTCCTTCCCTGACTCGACGGATTTGCGAAGATGAACAGCGGCATTCTCGTAATCTTCGTCGACCGTCTTTAGGATAAAGCCATAGTAAGCGTGAGCAATGGCGTTATCGGGGTCGTTCACAAAAACCTGCAAATAAAAATGATGACTATTTTGACGCGCATCGATTGTGATTATACTCACCCCTTCAAATATCTTTTTCGCGTCGTCGTGGCGGCCCATAACGAGGAAGATTTCGCCAAGTTCAGCAACATGGCTAATATTATTGGGGAATTTGTCGACTAGTCGCCGCTGAACTTCGGACGCTTTTGCTAGCCAGCCTTTAGAAATTTCAGAAAGAAATGCTCAAAATTTTATAAAAATTTCAAATCTTGTAAAACTCTACCTCGAAAGCGACAACGATCGACGAGCCGGTTCGCGCTAAGGAGATAAAGTTCGTCTGGAACATTTGGAAGATTTCCGACCTAATAGAAGAAAAATGAAACATGAAAAAGCCGAATGAAATTTGGGCCTACCTAGAGTTGTCCTCAAATTTTACCCATTCATATTCGCGGATGGCTTCCTCAAGAAGCGGATTCGACTGTCGGCGCTCGGAAAGCAGATCTAGCGTTCTTGCTCGTCCAAAATGCCCTCGAGGACTTTCGGGGTGTTCGCGAAGAATTCGATTGAATGCGGTGAGAGCGTGATCGTGACGACTCTACATGAGCGCAAAGAAAAATTTTTTGCTGCACCATAAAAATAAGGCAGTGCATTTCTTTTTCCTCCAAATAAGATACAGTAACATTAAATTAAAACATAAAATAATCTAAATAAACATAAAATAAGACAGGAAAAGAAAGTAAATTAGTAAAATAATCTAAGTGAAGTCCGACAAAGCAATAATAACAAATCAATGTTATGAAATCGTAGCTATCAGTAAATCTATAAATTTGAGCTTAAAAGCAAAATTTTTCTCAATTAAAGAATAAAATCGAACTAATTTTCTCGAACCTCCTGCAGAAGTTTTTCAGCCTCGTCCAGTTCCGACCGAATCTTGTAGTCCTCGTGGTTCGTAAGGCCTCGTTTTCGATAGGCCGCATACGAGATGTGCTTGAAGGGCGACGCCTTATCGTCGTCAGCGGCGCTTTGTTTTCCCTTCGAATCTTTCTTCCCGTCAGCCTCCTTTCGTGATTTCGAAGTTGGCTCATCATCATCATCATCATCGTCGTCGTCATCATCATCATCATCATCATCGTCATCATCATCATCATTGTCGTCGTCGTCGTCGTCGTCATCATCATCATCGTCATCGTCGTCATCCTCATCGCTATCGTCATCCTCGTCTTCGTCCTCCTCTTTGCGTCTCAACTGAGGAACGCGTCGCGCCTTCGCGGGCTCCTTCTCCGCCGGCTTCTTCGTTTCCTTCACCACTCGTTTCTCTTCTTTTTCGATGCTCTTCACCTCTTTCGGCTTCGCGGCCGGTTTCTCCTTCTCTACCTTTTCTTTTTTCGAGCTTTTTGCCTGCCGGCTCTTCTCGAGCAGCCGCTTCAGCAACGTCGCTTCATCGGGAATCTCCTCCTCATCTTCGTCGTCCTCATCTTGTACGGGAGGTTTTTCCACCTTGGCCTTCTTTGCCTTCAACTCTTTGGTTGGCTTCGACTTCTTTGGTTTCTCTACTGGACTTTGGTCCTCGGCTTCGCTTTCGTCGGGTTCGACGGCAGGAGGTGGCGTCACCGCTTCATCCTCGGCGTCATCGTCGTCGTTCTCGTCCGTCTGCTTTCGTTTGTGTCGGGTGCGTTCTTCGTGTTCTGCTTGCGCTCGCTTAGGTGTTCTTACGCCCAAACGTTCGCGAACTTTGCGCGCCGCTATTGTCTCTTTCTCGGCGCGTTCCGCCTGATGCCTGAGATGATGGTCATCATCGTCGTCGACGTTGTCGTGATCGCCGTCCGCGTCCGCATCGAGCGCGTCGGCGAGGTCGGAGATGTCGCCCTGCTTGAGAATGCTAAACATGCCGCCGACGAGGAGGAAGAAGACGACGGTGACGATCCACATGCGGACGCCACCGCCTCGCGTCATCGAGTAGTCGATTCGGTCGGAGCGGATGACGAGGGCCATTGAGGTACCGTCTGGAGATAAAGAGGCGCGTTGAAGGAAGCAGTCTGATTTGAGGCAGCAGTTAATGTGGGACCCAGCCGACTTTTGCAAGAAACCTCATTGACTGACCTAGATTTTAGTCAAAACCAATTCGGCGTTTTGAACGAAATCTGACAAATCAATCTCAGATTGTAGCCCAAATGAAACTAAGCTTTTGCACCGATACCTCTTTTGTCCACTACGAATCTTTTTCGAAAAAGTTTTATCCAAAATTTATGCAAAATTTACCTAGAAATTTTCAACCCAAAGCCAAATTAAATTTTTCTCAACCCAAAGATTCGGGTATCCCCCAGAAAAATTGTTGTCCGCAAACGTTTTAACTTAGAAACTAGGTTTTTGGTTTCAAGAGTTTATGCCAAAATTTTTAACCTGTAACCACATATGATGATAGATTTCACTGAAACCCATTTTTATCAGGAAATTTCAAGCAAAATCCCAAATACTGTTTTCACGCAAAAATCAATTTTAAACCGAAAAACCTGATTTTTACCAGAACACACAATTATTGAGTCCTCGTCAAAGACTCCTCAAAAAACGCTTCCTCAAGACTCCTCGAAAAATGCTTCCTCGAAACTTACACGGAGGTGACTTGGCGTTGTAGACGCCGTTCGCCGGAAGAATGGATAGGACACCGTTACGCGTTACAGACATATTACATGCTCTGGCTTTTTAGTACGGAGTAGAGTAGTCGAAAACAAAAATTTATTATTATTCAAGAAGTGCGGAGACGCTTGCGCTAACGCTAAAGTGTATGCAAACACAAAGCGCTTCGGCTCTTCGGCGTCGTCGTTCGTTTTTTCGGTGAGGAAAAACCAGCCGGCCTACAAGCCGTAAAGACAATCTATTCTTTGCCTTCTTACATCTTCTGCGATTTTATAACTTCTCTCGGTCCGAGCAGGAGCGCACAGGCGTATTAGCTGCCGACGAGAAGCTCCTGCTTCGAGGAGCAGCTGGCTGAGAAGAAACGCGGCAGCTGCGCTACGGGCGGGCAAAAGCGCCGTTTGCTGAGGTGTGTGCGTCAGAGGGAGAAAGTCGCGTAACTTTAGTGGCGCGCACGTAACGTGTTCGCGGAGAATGGATAATAGGCAAAAAATCTGACGAAAGCGAGAATCAAGCTAATTTTTTTGCACAGGTAACAGGCAGAGAAGCTGCGATTTTTCGACGTTTCGGATGAAAAAGATTATTAATTCGAACATTGTCTCTTGATGAGTTGAGTTTGGCAATGCCATTTTCCTGACCTGAGCAAGCTTTCAGTTTTCTTCGAGTTAACGAGTTTCTCGAACGATGCACCAAATTAGCTATCATAGTTTTCACGATGCAAATTTAACGGCAATAAAAAAAATTGCACTATTTATCGTATCGCCACTTCTGCAACAGTTTTAAACTGAAGCCTCATATAAGCTGTTAGATACATTTAGAATTTCAAGTGACCGTAGCCAAAACGGTGTTCTTTTCGAATCGAAACGAAACGCATTACATTTTTGATACACAGAATCAAATAAAGCAAAAATTTTCGGAGTTTAATCGAATCCAAACCAAGATCAAGTCGAATCAAACCAGGGTTTGCGCTTCTCCGAAGGAATTATTGGTCTCCTTCCTGTGTACCCACTTTGTTCACGGTAGAACTAGTCAAATATGAGACACGGCTAAAGCCAGGAACCGCAAGAAATCCGCTGTGCGTTTGGTTGAAAGTAAGGGCATTCTGGTGGGTTGCATTAAAAACAAAAAATGCAAAGGAATTTTAAAATGCAAAAGAATAATATTATGTTATATCAAACAGTTTCAAAACTCTCAAGAAGCAGAAAAAGGACAAAAATTGACTAAAAATCGCCGGCGAATGTGGGAATCCCAGGCCGAGTGATGAAGCTTGGAGACCGATAAAGGTCGCAAGCTGCGACCGTTCAATCGAAAATTTCGAAATCGAATCAAAACTGTTCCAAAATTCTAAAAATTGAATCGAACCGAATACAAATTATTTTAGCTAAATTTTTAAATTGCTTTTTATAAGAATTTAGCTGAAATAAACTTGAGCGAAGCAGTAAAACGGCAGCAAAACCCTTTTTTAAAAGAGGGTTGCGGTCTGTAAAAAGAAAGCTTATCAAAATTTCGAAAAAAATCACTGTAAAACGAAGGTTCTGAGTTGCGAAAATTGGAGTTGAAACGAGTCCAACTCTACGAGGTCAAAGCGACGCAAATCAAATCCTTTCACTGTCGCTTACTGTAGTAAAATTGCTCCGGAGCGCTCCGAAGTTTTCACGTTTTGGCCGGAGCGGAGCGATTTTCGCTCCGGGCTACCCGAAGCGGAATCGAGAGGAGCGAAAATTCTGATCTGGAGTCGCTCCGGTATCGAAAATTTTCAGCCGGAAATTAGCAATTAAAAGTCAGAAATTAATCACTTTTGCAAAAAAATCGTTGTGTGTCGAAATGGTGACCATTCTGTTCTAGATAATCTGTTTTTGAAGAAAATATTTTTTCTTATCAAACAGGGAGAAATGTGCCTTGGAGTGCTCCGGAGTTTTGATATTTTGGTGGGAGCGGAACGATTTTCGCTGCGGGTTACCCGGACCGGAGCAATTTGAAAAAGGCTCGGATCAGTTCCACTACTACGTAGTGCCAACCGCAATATCCAAGCTCTATAATCAGGATCTGACTGAAGATTGAATCAAATGGAGCAAAAAATGTTTGACACGCTAAATTGCAAAAACAATTGTTTTATGGCTAAAAGCGCTACGCTAAACACGAGAAAAGTACGGAAATTGTTGCAAAATGCAGAACTTTACGTTGCGTTTCGCCGCGACTCGCTAGTACTTCAACCGCGGCTGGCCAAGAAGCTATCATCGAAATTCGATCAACTTCATGTAATTCAACTAATGTCCGACGGAAACAAACCCTTTCTATTCGAATCGATTCAGCTCGATTGCGCGCACGTCACTCACGTATTCAATTCTGGCAGATAGAACCAGCCGAACCCAAATCTGGACTCGAACTCGAACCCGAGTTTTGACCCAAACGGTAAATTATGACCCGAACTCGGGGTGCCAAAGCCGGGAAAATTTTGGACCAATTTTTAGCATGAATGAGAACGAACAAAGTGACAAAATTTTCGTCGCTAGCTTTACTCGCGGCATATTTTATGCTAATTTCCCAACAAAGCTGACAATTTTTCCTGTCAGGTGAAAACCACGAAAACCTAAGCCAGAACATCAATTGACCCGAACCTGAACTCTGGATTTTGATTCGAATGCAAACCCTGATTTTGGACCGCCACCAGAACCAGAAACATAAACGCAAAAACCGACCCGAACCCACTATACCCTATACGGCAGCTGCTTAATTATTGAAAAATACGCCGACGCGTTATTCTGTGAGTCCGAACTTCTAGCATATCGCAACATCATTTGACGAGCTTTTTTGCATCCGGCTGGAGCGGGCGAAACAAGCGTAAAATAAGAATGCTTGCTGGTCATTCTGAAAAATCCCCCCCCCCCCTCCCCCGTATCCCCTACTCTCCCCGCGGACAAAAGTTAGTGAACGGTGTGAGCAGCACAGACGTACCATTGGCAAATTGGCAACTTGCCAATGGTAGGCGACAACTTGTCACGGATAGGTGCAAATTTGCCAACAGTAGGGGCTTCAGGGTGGGGGGGGGGGAGCGAAGCCCTCCCCGCCAAGACGTCTTTTCGACAAGTACGCGAGGAAACATGTGTGCTAATGGTAGGCACCAAATTGTGCGTACGTTTTTTTTAGTTTTCGCCGGATGCCTTTCGCCTTGTCGAGTCACTTGTGAAAACTCTTGCTGTAAGAATGCGATATGAAATTGACTCTATAATTGCGGAGGAATGTTTACTAGCCAATGGCCAGAAACAAAGAAAAACTAGATAGACACACATGCCATCAATTTTAAACGTAACGTCTGCTTTAATTTCCTACCTACAGCTCGCTATGAGGCTACGTTTCCGCGCTCTTGGCGCCGTCTGCTTACTAGGGATGCGAATCCGAGCAGGTTGCCCGGTTTTATTTGCTACAAGTATGTCATATTTGCAGGTCCGCAAAAATACTTCAAAGTTGCTTATTCTTTAGCCCAAGTACAAAAAAAAACCACAAATACGACAACACACTTTTTAAGAAAATTCCAACATTTCTTTAGTTTTTTAGAAAATTTTCAAAAGTACAGAAAATTACAAATTTTTAGTTTACAATTGTATATTTTTCTCAAAAGTAAAAATCCGGACGACATAAAAAAAAATCCTGGCGACATAAATCGGTGGACAATGTTGCCCTGTCGCCCGTTTTGTCCCCTTGTCGCCCGTCGCCCGGATTTGCATCCCTACTTCTTACTTTCCAAAAACTCAAAAGTGCGCATGACGAAGGCGTTGTCTGAGGCAAAGATATTGGAACACTGAGTGTTTCAAGGTGTTCCAGATGTTCGCAGAAGCGTTTTCCCCTTGCGATGCCTCAGACGGCATACCTCTTTCTTGGCTTTGACGATTCCCTCATCGCTCTTACCGAGTAAATCCATCGTTCCGCTGACGCTGCGCAAATCCTTCAGCATCGGCGATCGCGGCATTTCTTGCTTCTCCGTTCAGTAATAGTTAGGTTCCAACTTTGTTCGGCATAATTCGTCAATCAATCGAAGAGGGAAAAATTTTAAGTCTGCGTTACCAGAGATTACTGTATTACAATTACGAAGGGGAAAATTGATCTAAAATAAAACAACGCTTCGTGTAAAATCTCAGCGCCGTTTCTGATACTTGCAACTTTGTTCGTCTTTTATGTTGTTGTGCTGCTAAAGCGACGCGCATGCTATAAACAAAGCGCGGGAGGGGAGTGTTGCAGCAAAGTAGCTTCTCTCTTGTTCGTGCACAGCTAGCTAGAAATCTGAAGTTCTCTCTTCTAACTTGTCGGACCAGAGGCCGACGAATGCCTCTTCAGTGCGTTTAAGATGAATGATGTTATTCGATTCAGACGCATTCTAGCAGTGCAAGCAGCTGTGCGCTCGCACCGAAGTGAACACTTGCTTGCATCTTGCAGCGATGAACAAAAAGTGTTTTCTTTTTGTCTTTCGAGAAGATTATTGCGTAATATTGAAAGTGTTCAGGTTGCCGAAACACGATGCATCTTCGTTCGTGCAGGGGGTAACACATAGTCTATAAACTTGACAAAAAGCGTCTTAAATGAAGTCGCCATTTCCCCTTCCCTGGGGACTTTCGCTCCACTGGGATAGATCCCCTCCCTCATCCTCGGGGAGCGCCCTTATCGGGTATTCCGAAGGTGGCTGGTATTCCGAAAACGTTCCCTCAAAGTATCGGAATTTGAACGAATTTTTTTAGTCAGCGCTGAATTGAGGTGACAGGACCTGCGA